>VZRE01003991.1:46855-75941 GCA_013396775.1 Cephalopterus ornatus | reverse complement strand
CTGAGACCCCCCCGTGCAGCCCGCGGAGGTGGGGGGCGGGCGAACGGGGCGGCCCGTTTTGGCGATTTGGGGGGGTTTTGATTCGAGAGGGGTCGGGGCGCTGAGACGCTTTGGGGTGAAACTTCTCCGTGCCTCAGTTTCCCCCGCTAAGGATGGCCGGGTTGCTTCTGGCGGGTGGTGGCGGGGCGCGGTGTCCCCCTCCTCAGTTCCAGCTGTTGGGATCTGGCACCCATGGCACTTTTGGAGCTTTCTTGAAGAAAAAGGGGGTCAGACAGTGGGAAGAGTGAGCTCCGGGCAGGAAGGTGCTTTGTGCAAGGAGGAGAAAGTTCAGTTCTCTCTAGTTCCGAACTGGAATAAAGCACAACAAAGATGAAGGGCGGGCAGGTTTGTCCCGGCTGTGGGTGATGGGGAGGCTGCTGAGGACAGGCTGGGACTGGAAACTCGTGCTGGAACACCTTCGGTATGTGCCCCAGCTGAACATTTCTTTGCTCCTTATGCAACATCCGTCAGGGATTTCGTAACTCCAGCTGTTGATACAAGGAGAGGAGTTGGACTCCTGCAAGAAAAACACCCGCGGGGGGTCGGGAAGGGGCTGTGCGGATGTGCCGGGCTGTGCTCTGGGCAGGCGCTACGGGGGAATTATGTTGCACGTAGCTCTTAGAGCTCCGTGGATTTAATTCCTGTGCAGCTCTGCGAGCGCCAGCCGCCGTTCCCAGCACGGGGTTGCACATCCCATCTCTCCAGAAGCCACGATGTTTCCATTTACACCCTTGCAGGTTTCTGGGGTGCAGGTGTGGGTCAGAGGGGTGCTGACGGCTGCCTCTGTGCTTGCAGGTTTAGATCTGCACAACAACCAGGATCAAGAACCATGGCATCCATTCCATCCAGCGGCTCGCTCATGGCCACGCACAACTACCGCAGAAGTAAGGGCGGGCTGGGAGCTGGGGTGGTCTCAGGATGCTGGTGGAGCAGGTGGGGGGCTCTGCCAGGTGTTTGGGGGATGTGGCTCCAGCAGAGATGGAGCTGAGCTCAGGTCTGTGCTTTCAGCTGGAGCCCCGTGTGAGTCTTTGCTGAGAAAAGGGGACAGCCAGCAGTGTCCCTCCTGCTGCTCAGACCCTCCTTTGGACCCTGCAGCCCCTGCCCAGCTGTACCAGCTGGTGAGGGATCTTAAACCTTCACTTGTTACTAAGGTTGTAGGGAAGGGGAGGTGATGGCTTCACCTTGCACTGTTGCTGTAGAAATGAGCTGCAAAACCTGTCTGGGCAATGGTTGCTGCTGGTACCTCTCCTGGCAGAGACTTTCTGGTTTAGTGGATTGCTAACCCAGAGAGAGTTAAAGGATTCCCTTTGAGCTGAAACAAGCAACAGGCTTGTAGCAGTTGGACTAGAGCACAGGAATCTGCATCCTCTTGGCCTCAAGTCGTCTGCATAGGCCTCCCAAAGCCGCTAAATGATGTCCTTGGGGTTGCAGGTGTTCTCCTACAGAGGTGTTCAGGTGTTTTTCTGCTCCCTGCTGTCGGAATCTCATCAGTATTCTCTTCCTAGTGGTTTTTATTGACTTGGCACTAAACCTGGGCAAGTACTGGAGTGAGTTAGTGATGAGACTGAGCCGTGTCACCTAGAGATAGTCACACCAAGGCCATGCTTTGCTTCTCATGGCGTGACCAAGGGTCGGCAGTGGTTCTGATTTCCATGATTTCTCCATAGGGCGCCTGAGCTCCACATCCAGCAACAGCTCCTGCAGCTCAGAGTACTCTGGGGAAGTCATCCCCCACTCCCTGGGTAAGTGCCACCTGTCCTGGCTCAGGGGGGACTCTGCTCCCAGCCCCTCCTCTGCAAATCTGACTGGAGGTGACCCAGCCTCTCCTATGGGATGAGAGTGGGGTGGCCGTGGGTTGCTCTGACCTGGACTTTCCCTGGCATGCACTGTCTCTCCCAGACCTGCCCAAGTCTGACCCCGGTCAGTGGTGGGCCAGCTTCTTCTTTGGGAAGACGACTCAGCCGACCATGACAACCGTGTCAGAGTCCCCACAGAGGTGAGTGTTTTGAGATGACACGGGGGGAGCACCAATGCAGCACCCAGGGCAGTTGGGGACATCCCTGCTGCATCCCCTGCAGTGCCTCCTGACCCGATGGGCCATGCCCGTGCCTAGGGCACCCACCCCTTCGCTGCAGGAGTAAGTTCAGAGCCATAACGCTGCACTTCAACGCTGGCCTGACCCTCCCTCTGCTCTGTCCTGCAGCTTGGGAGCTCTGCGGGTGACAACAGGACCGATGGCTTGTGGCCTGGTGCCAGCCCCAGGAGCGGGACGGAGGCGCCACATCAGCGAGCCCAGCTCTGGGCCCTCAATGTGAGTGGGTCGGCGGCTGCTCCGCATCCGGCGGGCACAGCCCCCTCCCCGTAGAGTAGCTGGCTGCTCCAGGGCAAAGGTGCTGCCTCGTGATGGAAAAGTGCAGCAAACCCCGACGATTCCACACCAGCCTTTTTACTCCTTCCCACTGTAGCTAAGCAGACTTGGTAACACGTTTTATTACCTTGAACTCCGTACAATGGCAACTAATAAACTTGAGCAGCCTTTTAAAACTCTGTGGGTTGTTCTTCTGGGGTTGTTCTTCATGCGTGGAGGGGAGAGGGCAGGGCAGAGGGGTGCCGGGGGTGTCAGTGGGGCTGGACCAGGGCACGGCACAGCACAGCTTCCGACCGCAGCAGCAGGAGCTGGTGATGCCGGATATCACGTGCCAGCGTGACTCACTGGTCCGTGTGTGTTTTGTACGTGAGCAGGATCTGGCTGGGCTGTGGTGGTGCTGCAAACGCCCTCCCCCACCCTTTTCTCCTTACTTGGCTGCACAGCCTGCCGCTGCTGGCACTGAACTTGTTTTGCTGCCCCAGCACACTGCTGCCCTGCCCTCGTGCCTCGAGGGGTAGGAGTGAGTGCCAGGGCCTGAGCCAGTCTGGTTGGGGCTGGGGGAAGAAACGAAGTGAGCCTTCCATAATGAGGGGAGAGATGAGGCTTGCTCAAGGCATGCATTTTGTGGGCCTTGATGTCAGGCTGGAGCTCTTGGTGAGGGTGGCAACTTGGGGTGCCCTGGATTTGGCAGCCCTGGATCCTGGCTGGCCCGTGTGCTGTACTGTTTTAAGGGCTATTTTGGCTGCTTTTTGCTTTGAATTAGTCAGCTTAGCTGTTTGGTCCTTCTGTGATCAGCCTGGTAGTTGGGAATACAAGAGCCTGCTGGTGCCAGGGTGAAGGGAGCACCTTTGTTCCTGCTGGAGGCAGAAAAACCCTGGCAGAGCTTGATTTAAAGCTGCCAAATCTTCCTGCTCTGCTTCCAGCCACAGCATGAGGTGTGGGGCTGTCCCTGTGTGCACCAGGTGCTGCAGCCCCAATGGCAGCTGAGGTCATGGGACCCCTGAGCCATGACATTCCCCCTCTTGGTGCCCGGAGTCAGACAGGGAGAAGGGCAGGGAGCAGCTGGGGAGGGGGGGTTAGGGGAGGGGGCAGGGCTGCTGTGCTTTCTGTTTGTGCTGCAGGGGCATCTGGGGTCACTTCTAGATTTGTTCCTTGTTTCTGGTTGGGAAAAGTGTTGAGTAAGCTTTTCCTTGAGCTCTGCTTCTCCATGCAGCAGATCTTGTCCTCCAGTAAACCCTTTTGGGTGCTGCTCACCCCCAGCATGCCTCAAGGTAGCAGCAGGCTCTCCTCAAATGCTGGTTCCCAGCAGAAGCCCCACATTTTGGAGAGGCGAATATTTTTTTTCCAAGCCTGCAGATTACAGTGTGGACACACAAAGGTAAAGTCAATATTGCTGTATTTGCTTGTTGGTCTCGTGATCAGTGAGGGTCAGGCCCAACAACTATCCCCAGGCACCCGGGGGAGGAAGTGGCAGAGCAAAGATACCAATCCTGTGCCCCTGCTTTTGAGCTAGGCACACTGCCCAGCCTGACCCGGCTCTAAGTGAGCTGCTCTGTGATGCCACTGGCACAATGGTGCCCTTCCATCCTGTTCTTGGCTGCTGGATGGAGATTAAACTCATTCCCACATTGCTGCAAAGTGGGTTAGATTTACAGCAGTGACTGCAGAACCTGTCCATGGCTGCCCTTATGCCCATGGCTCCCTGTCCAGTGGAGCAAAACTGCCTGGAAAAACCCTGCTGAATTAAAGAGTGCTTTTCTGAATGTCAGTAAAGTGTCACGGACTCAGGCTCCTTCTCTGGTGGGAGTGAAGAAACAGGGAGAGCCCGGATCCCCCCAGATGTGCTCCCAGACAGCTTTGTGGTATTGCTGAGAGCAAAGCCTTTGGCATTGCCTTGTTTGCTTGGGCTTGAAAGGCTTTCAGTGCCTTTTTTTGCACCTCCACAGCATTCAGACATATTTAGGAAAAACATCTGACAGCCAAGCAGGTTTATTTTTGTTCTCTTTCCATCTCCACTGCTGTGGGTGTCGGTCTCTTTTCCCAAGTAACAAGTGATGAGAGAAAAACTCTTGTTCCTTGATTCAATGAAATGGCCTCAGATTCTGCTGAGGAGGTTTGGATTGGATATAAGGACAAATTTCCTCACTGAAAGAATTATCAGGCATGGGAACAGGCTGCCCAGGGCAGTGGAGTCACCATCCCAGAGGGATTTAAAAGACCTGTAGAGGTGGCACTTGGGGATGTGGGCTAGTGGTGGGATTGACAGTGCTTGGCGAATGGTTGGACTCAAGGATCTTAGCAGGTTTTTCCAACCCAAGCAATTCCATGATTCCAGCTGACTTCCTGTATCCTGTGGTGGGATAGCAAGAGACACTGAGCAGTAGAAGAAAGACAAGCAAAGGGGTTTCCCATACACTATACCCCTCCCTTATCATCCTCCCCCTTTCCACAGGACTTGCTATCAGAGGGGCAATCACCAACTCCACTGGGATTGTCGTCCCCGCCTCTGCTCCCCCAGAGGTGTTTTGACTGTTGATTAACTCACATACTTGGTCAAAAACTCGCAGGTTTCTGCTCACTCTTGTCCCTTGCAGTGCCCCTTGTACCACCCCGCTGCCTCTGGTGAGAAATATTTCCTCTTGTTCCCTGCCTCTTACTGCTTGGGTTTGTTTTGTTGTTTTCTTTTTTCCTCCAGCAGCTTTGCTTCCCCCTCACCCTTTGAAGGCTGATGGTGGGATCTTAAAAATAGAAATGAGCTGTGCAGCTCAAATACCTTGCATTAGCCTGACACTGTTTCCAAATGCCACTGGGTCAAGGCTCCAATCCTTGAATCCGCAAACAGGGCACATGCCAGGCTGCAAACAGAGCAGCAGAATGCCTGTAACAGCAGGATTTGCAGGGCCCACTCCGGAGAGGTCCGTGAAGCACTGGGACCACAACATCCCTGCCTTTGTGCAATGGATTTGAGGAAAAGCCTGGTCCAGTTTTGGGGGGAGCTGCAGTGCCCAGCCCAGGCTGAGATCCTGGGAGCAGATGGGAAAATTTGGGCTCCCTCTACCCCCACCAACTCTGTCTACTTTTAGAAAGCAAGTAATGACTCGGAGAAATGCCAAAGCCCAGCAGACCGTGCTGGAGGGTGAATCCAGACAGCAGGGGAGGAGGAGAAGGAGGAGGAGGAGGAAAGAAAAGCTGCTGTGGGCAGCATTGTGTCATCATGCCCGCATTTCCCTGCTCCACATCCCCATCAGGTCACTGCAACAGCTGAGGGGGCTGTTTTGGAGCCATGTGTCTGATGGGCCGGTGCAGGCAGGAGGCTGCCTGCAGCCCTGCCAGCCCCACTGGCCTCTCCAGGTATCTCACCGTGGACCACTGTGTCCCACACCAGCCTCGTCTCTCTGTGCCAGCCCCAGCACCCCGTCACCGTCACCCCACGTACACCCTTCTCCTCCTGCTTATTTTTGAGCTCCATCTGGTGGCAGCCAGACCTGCAAATTGAATGTCTTTCTATTTCAGCAACCTGGTCTAGTGGAAGGTGTTCCTGCCCACAGCAGCAGGGTTGGAACAAAGTGGTCTTAAAGTTCCCTTCCAACCCAAACCTTTCTATGATTCCATGCTGCAGCAGCCCCACTGTGCCTGTGCCACAGGTGTCCCTGCCCTTCCTTGGTGTGCCATGAACTCCTCACCTGCCAGACACAGTTTCAGTCTTTATTTTCTTGCAGGACCTGACTGTTCATAGGTGTTCTCTCGGCTCAAGTGTTTGATCAGTCTGAAAAATGCTTGTACAAATGAGGGCTTCCTCTTGTAACTGTGTCCAAACCCAACCTGTTGCTTTTTCCATCTGGGAACACTCAAACCAGGAGCTCTTGCCTTCCCAGGGCACGGCTGCAGTTCCGTGGGCTCAGCGACTGCCTCACCCTCACTCGGGCTCCAGTGGAAGCATGAACACAGCAGGATTCATCCCTCCCCTAAACCACATTCCTGCCTCCCCTTTCCAGGCCCCTCGTGCACTGAGACTTGCTCAGTTAACAGCCAGACTTGTTTCTGCCATTCCACGCAGCACGGACACTGCCCAGGCGTGGGGAGTGTTGCATAAACTTTATTAACTTTATAAATTCCAACATGGCTGTTGGTTCAGTCCTGGCAGTCACCTCCAAACAGGCAAAATAGGCTCATCAGGAGGAATTCAGTGCCAGGTGCCTTTCACCCACAGCACTTCATGCTCCTGCCACCAGTGCCATGAGTGTGTTAGTGCTCGAGCAGCCTCACTCAGGCCACCCTGCTGCCTGCACCAGCCTGGAGTCTTGGCATTGTTCCCAGTGCTGCTTTTCCGTGAGTCCTTCCACTGCTGCCAAGGACAGTGCGGCCTCTGGGAGTGTGCATGGGCAGGATGGGCAACAGGGACTTGGCTGGAGCAAATGCTCCTCTGGCTTGGGAGTGACCAGGGGCTCAAGGTCTCCCTGTAATGCTGTGCCCTGGGATCAGTGAGGAGCTGGGGGTGCTGGGATCATCTCTTGGCTTTGCACCAAGGGTGGAGTAAAGAGCAAAACTCTCTTTTGAGTGATGCAGTGTTTTACTTTCCCTGCCTGCACCTGGGATAAGAAGGCATTAGATAATTTATCCCAAACATACATTTTTCTTGGAATAACCATCTGACAGTGAGTGGACAGTATGGACGTAAGGATCCAGAGTGGAGCAGCCCAGAGAGGAGCTGCCTGTGCAGGGTTCTCAGGGCAAGCAGGGCTCCTGGCTGGGAAAGGGGTGGCAGAGGCATGCTGAGGTTTATTGTATACCTGAATGAACAGAGTCTAAAGAGACAAAAGAATGGTTACATCTGTGGTTCCAAGAGTGGGACTGGTTGCAAACCATTGTTTCCTTGAACCTATCCTTGATGGGTTCCTTGAACACATCACTGAAAATGTTCACATCCAGCTTGGACAGGGCTTGGAGCCACCTGGTCTAGTGGAAAGTTTCCTTGCTCATGGCAAGGTGGGTTGGAACGAGATGAACAGTGAAGATCCCTTCCATTCCAAATCAGTCTGTGATTCCTGGGAGGGAGCAGAGCAGTGTGGTAAGGACAGAGCATCCAGCAGTGCCCTGCAAGGGCTCCCACGGATGGATGCACACACATTTATTGATAAATACACTGGACACACACTACGAGAAAAATCAAGCGGAGCCACAGCTGAACATGAACTGCAAACCTTCATGTTGGTGTGGGGAGTGACAGGGACCTCCCACCCTACTGGCTGAATGAAGATGTAAACTCAGGGTGATGCTTCTGCTGCCATGGGGCTTCTCCAGACTGCTACACAGCCAAGTGCTGGCAACGAGTTCTCCACAACTCATTGCCTTCTCCCTTTGCCACCTCCCTGCATCCTGACTGTGAGGGACCATGGACTGCTTTTTGGGGGGATGTGCTTTCTTTGTAGCCCTGTCAAAGGGCAAACTAGCAGAAACGAGCTTCTCGGCAAGAGCTGGCCTGGAGGGTCTGGTGCAGGAAGGATGGTGGGAAGGGATCCCTCAGGAGAGGGAGCTGAGCAGCCTTCTGTAGATGAAGCCCAGCTTCTCCCGCAGGGCCAGGAAGGTGGGCCGCTCCTCCGTGTTGCCACTCCAGCATTCCAGCATGATGCTGTATATCTCGGGAGGGCAGGAGCTGGGCCGGGGAAGGCGGTAGCCCCTGGTGATTTGCCGTACAGTTTCTTGGTTTGTCATCCCTGCAAGGAAGGAGAAGGTTGCCCTGAATCTGATGGCCCCGAAGTTGCCCTGAAGGGCACGTGGATGGAGGGCACAGGAGTGTGCTGGCAGCCCTACCTTCATACGGGATCTGTCCATACGTGAAGACTTCGTAGAGCAGAATCCCGTAGGACCAGACATCGGACTTGAGGGAGTAGGTGCGGTAGTTGGCTGCCTCTGGGGCCGTCCACTTCACCGGGATTTTAGTGCTGCTGCTGGTGGAATAAATGTCATCCTGAAAAGCAATGGGAGGTGGGACATGAGGGATGGGATGATCAACACAGAGACTGCTTTTGGGGCTTTGCTGGAGCTGCAGATTGGGAAGAAGGATGGCAGGGAACAGCTGCAGCACGGGGCAGCTTGGTGGCCCAGGGTAATGGGACTGACCTTGAGGAGCCGGGCAAGTCCAAAATCGGCAATTTTGCAGGTGAGTTCCTCTCCTACCAGGATGTTTCTGGCTGCCAGATCCCGGTGGACAATGTGCTTCTCCTCCAGGTACCTCATCCCGTCTGCCACTTGGCAGGCGATGTTGAGCAGATGGGAGGTGCCCAGGGACTTCCCTTCAGGACCTATTAATCCAGATGATCCAAGAGTTGGGGGCAAGGTACCAACATCTGTTCTGGGTGTTCTGGTTTGGAAGGAGACCCTGTGCTGGCAATGTGGAACTAGGGGAGCCTGTAGAACCTTGAATTGGAGGTCCTGGCTAACTGTCATGGTGGCACTGCGTGGGAAGTTCAGCACAGCCATGTGCTTCTCAGGAATGGAGCTCTGAAGAGCACCATGCACTGCAACAAAGATGCAGATATCCATGGCTTGTTCAAAGCTAAAGGTGACCTTCTGCTGTGCGAATTTCCCACCAGGCCTCTCAACCTTGTTGTGCCTGTGAGCTCCAGCTCCTCCAACACCAAATGTTTCTGCAGCCCCAAACAAAAACAAGGTCAGTGTGGGTGGGAGAGGGTTTATCCAGTAGAAAACCAGGGCTCAGTGGGAGCAGTTGTTTCCTTTCAAGACTGATTACAGCATCAGGAAAAGAAAGGGCAAGAAAAATAACCTGAGGGTAGGATGATGAGTGGACAATGGCCTCTTATGAGCTCTGCACATGAACAAAACCCCTGGGGAGGTTTGGCCATTTCATTCCCAAAGAAGGTGGAGTTGCCCAAACAGCAGTGGGATTTGTGTGCACTGCTGGGAGCAGGCAGACCATGGGTGGGTGAAGAAGAAGAGATGAGGGTCCCTACCAACATTCTTGGGCTCCCAGGGACTGATATGGACGCAGCCCACACAGACACCCAAAATCACACCAGACCATTTTTTTGGGTCTTAGAGTCACCCAAGACCATCTCCACGAAGTGACCATGGATTGATCTGGGTTACCACTGATCTAAAAAAGGACCAAAACTAGACTGGTGCTCTCTTAGGGTCCCCCTTCAGATTCATAGGGCACAGAAAGCACCCCCAGACCAGCAGTGCCCCAGGAGCCCTCTCCCCATGGAGCTGGCACGGTACTCACTGTTGAGGTAGCTGTGGAGGTTGCCTTTGCGCATGAGCTCAGTGATGATGTACACGGGCTCATCCAGCGAGCAGACAGCGTGCAGCTGGATCAGCTTCTCATGCCTCAGGCGCTTCAGGTTCTGAATCTCCTTGGTGAAGTCTTCTGCTTTCATGTCAGCTGGGTGAGAAAGCCAACACGGCCACTGTGAGCTACTTTCTCATGTGGACGTTGGCACCTCAGCACCTCCAACTTGGATGACAACCTTTTTCTTCCCTGCAGCCCACCCCTGCCTTCAAAGCTTATGTCTGCACAAACTGTATCTCAGACTCAAACAGCCAAGAGTCATTTTCCATTGTCACAAACCCGTCTGACTTGATGTGATGTCACTCGTCCCAAACCCACTGACTGGAGTAATTTTATAGTGATGCAGCCCAAGTTTAGGTCTGCTCACAGAAGAAGTCCAGTGGCTCCTTGCCAGGTCCTATCATAATTTGCCTGATAAAACAGTCACAGTGACCAAAAGGATGAGGAAAGAAAAGAGTGTGACTGATGTGGCAGTGAAGGAGAGACCCACCTGGCCACTGTTAGCATCTGATTCTCCACGTACCTTTTATGATCTTGATGGCCACTGGCACCGTGTTCCTCCACAGCCCTTCCCACACCTCTCCGAAGTAGCCCTCTCCCAGCTTCCTCCGCAGGGTGAACTCCCAGCGTGGGCGCTCCCAGCCGTCCCTCTCGGGGGGGGTCTGCCAAATGGACATGGAATGACACTCTTGGACCAGCCAGCCAGGTGGTAGAGCGTGCACCAGCTTTTGGTGCCCACAGAGGAGTGAGCAGGACATGATGCTCCCCCACCTGTGTGCACGGGGGCCGCAGCCCCGAGCATTTCCCTCTCCTAAATGTTCACAAAGCATCATCTGCCTGACCCCTGTTGGGAGCCCAGGTGTGCAAGGGGGAGATTTGGGAGACTACATGAAATATGAGGAGTTCAAGTCACAATTCACTCCTAATCAGACTTCAGAAGTGGCTTTTCTCTATTTCCACAAATAAATAAAAATAATTAAATTAATTTTATTGCGTAATATGGCTGATTCAGACTTCAGCTCATTAAGCATTTCTTTTATACTACACCTTTCAATTTCACCCTTGGATTATTCACATGTTTAATTGCTATTTCTAAGTCATAATCAGTGGATGGAATTCTAATCAGGAAATGAGTTGGCAATTTGAGATTAATACTGTAATTAGATTTATGAGTGCCACACTAATTGGCACGAAAACTATATAAAAGCAGTGTATGTCTTATATTCTTGGGAAAAAATTGGAAGCACAGGTATCTCCAGAATGAATATCGAAGGGATTTGTAACAACTTGGTGTCTAGTCTTTGAGATGGAGAAGACATTTCAGAAAATTCTGTTCATTTTCCTGGTCAAAGATCCATACAAATGCCATGCCCAGCCTTACCGCAGCTGATAGAAGGTGATGCTGGCAGCAATGCTAAAGGTGGGCTTTAAATTTAATTTAATAAAGCTTAAACTCCAAATGGATAGAGTAATTATTTCTATTTTCCCTAGTCTGTCTTTCTTTTTTTTCCCATCCTGCTCGTCCCTGCGACCCGGGCTGTGGCGTACGCACCGCGGGGCTGCAGGGCTGCAGCAAGGGGCTCTGGATGACCTTCCAGTGCTCCGTGTAGAAGGCGAGGAGCTCCTCCATGTTGGGGAAGGGGTGTCCCTTCTGGATGTAGAAGCTGCCCCTGGGGCTCTTGCAGATTCGGAAGTGGCTGACCTTGGCGTGGTTGCGCACTGTGGGGAAGCCCAGGTTGGGGAAAACTCAACTCATGCGATCAACAGCTCCTTCCCACCTTCCTGCTTGACTTCACCCTCTCCTTACCAGACACCCAGCCTTTTAATTATCCTGAAGCAACACAACTCACCCCTGGAGTGTTATATCCCAATCCCCACATCCCTTCTCTTCCTGCCTCCTGGCTCAGAGGACTCCTGGCCATGGGCGAGCTGGGCTCCTTTGGACCACAGAGGTGATGCTTTTTTATCAGGGATTATTTCCTATGGAAACAGCCTGCTCAGAGAACAGCAGAGCTGCTCAAGGTGGATTAACCGGTGGCAGCTGGGACTCCCACAGCCCAGGCACCGATGGTGGGATGCAGGGTTTGCTGTGAATTTCTCAGGATTTCTTTTATGTGGACAGGACCAGATCGTAACAGCACTGCCTGGTCCAAACCCCTCTGAATTCAGATTTTGGTCTGTGCAGCCCAGGCCCTGGTAATCTGGAGTGGCAGCATAGTTTTAAACAACCCTCAGATGACAAAAGCTGTTGGAATGAAATCCTGGGAGTTAGTGCCATGACACCATCATTAAGTCTCGGGGAAATGTTTACAGCTTTCATGCCCCGGACGGGAGTCATGCACTTTCCTTTGCCGCAGTAATTCTGCAATCCATTCCTTCTCTGTTAGCTTTCCCTGCGCTCTCAGAAAGGAGCTGGTTCACTTCAACTAGATGCTGAAAAGTGTTTTAAACTTACTCCCTTGTTTTTCACCCCGTGCTGACCAAGCCAGGAGCTGCCCTAAGGAACTGATTCCTTTCCCTGTGCTAATTTTCTCTGGATAATTGCCACAAAGTCACCTGAGAGGGAGTATTCGCCCCTGCTGCTCTCACTGTCCCGGACAAGGAAGGAGCCGTGCTGGTTGGGAGGCGAGAGGAGGAGCTGTTCTGCTTCGTTTCGGCTAATCTTGCTGAAGTACCAGCTGGGGAGCAGAGCAGAGGGGTTAGTGCAGTGTAAGGGGATGGTGCACGGATGGAGCTGCATCCATTTTGGGGCATCCTGCACCTTCTGAGACAGGGAGGCGGAGCAGCTCCTGGGATCCCACTGTTTGCTCATCCTTACAGCCACCAAGTGAGTGGCAGAGCAGGCAGTCCATGTCTCAGAACCTGTAAATGTGGCTGCCTGCATCAGGGCTGCTTCATTGGGTGGATTTTACTTGCTGCAGTTTATTGCAGCTCACTGACTGCAAACCATTTTGTAGAATCAGAGAATCCAAGAATGGTTTGGGTTGGAAGGGACCCTAAAAGTCATCTCACTCCACCCTTCTTGCCATGGACAAGGACGCCTTCCAAGTAGACCAGGTTATTCCATCCCACCTGCCTTTGAACACTGCCAGGGGTGGGGCATTTCCTCCATCAGTGTTTGAACACCACTGTATTGAGCTGTCCAGGTCTCAGCCCCATCCCAAACCCGGGAGGTTTACACCCATGGCTCAGTGCTGCACCTCAGCCTGTGGTGAATGAAGCAACAACCACCTGGTGCTGTGTGGAAGAAGCTCTGGTGGGGTTGTACCTGTGTCCTGCCAGGAGAGCAATAGCTGCAGGCACAGGATCACTTTTGCACTTCTTGACCTGCAGTTTACAGACAGAAGCAGCAATAAGCCCATGAAGAAATGGCATCAGTGAAAACACCAGGTAGTGCTGGTTGGGGACCTCACAGCACCAAGCCAGGAGGGAGGATGGGAGGACCCAGCCAAACCCCTCTTCTGTGTCACAGCACTGAAATTCATCACTGACTCCCCAGCAAGGAAGGGCAGGTTGGCTGGTTGCATCCCGATGCAGCGGGATGCACGGGAGTGTGGGGAACTCCATCCAGCCTGAGGCAACTCCACCCAGCCTAAGGCAACCAAGACGTGAGAAGCTGAAGGTTTCGTCATTAGCTGGGATCGCCAGCGTCTGAGAAGCCGCGCAGGAAATTATATGTGATGGGGTTACAGCAGCTGAACAAATTATCACCCAGCTCCGACCTACGGCTCCGCGGAGTCTGTGTGCTCCTTACTGCCATCCGCCCTCCCAGCCTCGGCATCCTCCTCACCCCTGTCCTCGGGCTGGGCACCAGCTCTGCACGGCTGGTGCACACACACATCCAAGAATGGTTACACACGTGCACACACACATGTGCACACACTCGCTCCGCTGTAGCCTGTCCAACTGTCCCGTGCCACGGGACTAAAGCAGGGAGCCGACCCCGCGGTCGCCGCTGGTGTGGTCCCAGCACGGTGCAAAGCAGACTGGATTCGCGCTTCTCAAAGCTCACGCAGGGAGGGTCTCTCCCATCCCACCGGCTGCCAGCATTGCCTCTTCACGTTGGGGACCCTTCCCAGGCTTCTCCCACTCCTCTCTTTTACCCCCACTCACACAGCACAGGGCGAGCGCGGGGGGGTCTCCAGGATGACACATCCGCCCCAGCCCTGCGCTCCCCGGCTCTCGGCGTGACTCAGGGCCAGGAGCAGAGGGAACAGCAGTGTCTCGGGGCGCTTTGCCCGACGTGTCGGGACCAGGCTGCCTTATGCAACGATGAGCTTGGGCTTTCCCCAGCTGACAGAAGGCTGAGACATCACCCCGAGCTCCGTGTCGTCTGGGAGAGGCACCGACAGGGAGGGAGCCCCCAGCTCCGGATAAGCAGGAGCCAGATGCCAGCAGCAGCACCACCACAGCTTGGCCCTACAGATCTCTGGGCCTCCTGGCAAGTGCCAACCCAAATTGTTTCCTCCCATGCTCCCGAGCCCTTTGGAGCTGACAGGGCTCAGGTAAAAGTTTCCCCAGCTCCCTTCCTCCCTCCCTGCTGCCTCCCAGTTTAAGGCAGGACAAGAGGGAGAGCAGCCGGAGCCTGTTTATTTGGCACCATAGCTGCAACCTGTGCCCACCACCACACCGTATCCCAGCTCAGAAACACCCCATCCTGTGCGAGGGTGATGCGGCCGGGAAGGGGCATCTGCACCTCTACCCCTTGGCACATCCCCCAAATCTCGCTTGCTGTGCCGGATACCTCCACCACACTACCACGAGCTGCAGAAGTTCCAAGGCCGGGATGCCCAGGGTAGGGTAGATCCCCGCTCAGTCCCAGCACCACTGATGGCAAAAGCAGGGGACGAGGAGCTCGTTGTCCCCACGGCTGTGCAGAACGAGCGCTGCCTTTCCCTGCACAGGGATGCGCTACCCTGGTCCAGCCCCATCCCCCCACGGATTCAGAGCATCGGATACTTACGGGCGGTGAGCAGAGGTGCCCTGGCTGAGGTTGGCCACGTAGGCAGCAGGAACGTAGCCCATGGCCGGCTCCCCCAGCAGCCGCCGGGCTAACACATACTCCCCCTCTTCTCTGAGGACACGCAGTTTGTCCCCTGCGCTTACGCTCAGTTCCTCGGAGCTCCGGGCTGTGAAAGCGTATAAAGCGATACAGAGAGAGGACTTGGGGATGAAGGAAACGGAGTTCGGCTCCGAGTGCAGCGAAACGGAATCAGAACCAAGATACCCCAGCGAGCAGCTCTCCGTCACGGCACGGGGACGGAGCTTGTTCCAGAAGGATGTCAGGAAGCTCAAACGCTTCCTGACAAACTGCTCCATCCTCGGGGGTGCGGTGGGTGCGGTGGGCTACGCCACCGCGCTTCGGGGGGCCGGAGGAAGGGGTGATCCCGGGCTCATGCCGCCGGCCGGGCAGCTCATCCTGCCGCCCCGCGTCCTTCGCACGCGTCTGGGCGCTCGCCGGCCCTTCCCGGCGAACTTCCTATTTCTGAAAGTGAAACTGGTTGATCTGGTGAGACGAGTCTGCAGGCGGGATGAGTCTGCAGGCAGGAGTCCCACGCTCAGACCCACGGGCACATCTGGGAGACGGGCACAGCTGGAGCCGGGCTCGCCGCTCTCGAAGAAGGAGAACGGCTGTTGTTTTATCTAATCATTATTTTAAAGTGTGCTCTTTGCTTGTCACCAGAGCACCATAAACACAGCTCTCTGTTCTTCAAGCAGCTCTTGTCACAAGTGGCTGACTCCAGCTAATATTCTTCATCTCACTTGTGTGGGAGGATATTTTCTTTTTTCCACAGGACAATAATTGCATCCGCAAATGTGCGGGAGTTAAAACAGAATTAAGGAAATAACCTCAGAAGAGATCTGAAGTGTTTGGATATTTCCTGGGTGGATATTGTGGAGTTTGTAACACAAGATCCTTTCTTTGTTCAGTCTGAAATGACCTCCCAGCGTTACCACACTAAAACATTTGCCTCGCCCCACTAATTCCCCCTTGCACAGGACCTCTAGGGAATCCCCTTCCCAGTTCCACTAGGATCCGCTGCTCATTCAGCCTCCACCAGAGATGGGTCCTGTCCATCAGGAGGTCCTTGCCTGATGCAGGGTTTGGATCAGCCTCGGGCACCTGTGTGGCATCTGGAGCTGATCCCTGGCACACAACCCCCAGCTCCAGCTGTGCCAGCACACCCACTCTCCCCCAGACCTGCCCACACTCAGGCACTGACATGCTCCAACACCCCTGCCAAATCACAGCAACCACAGCCCATCAGCCAAAGGACAGATTCTCCCCTCAAATCTTCCTGAAGCCACCTGAAGATCACTGCTCTGGTGAGAAATCCCAACTGCAACCCCCCAGCCCCTGCCTGGACTTTGTCCTTTAACTGTTCCATCTAATTAGTGGGAGTTTTGTGCCTGGTAACTCCATTCCTAGCCTTGAGACCATTATTTTGATCCTACTCTGACTGCAGTTGGTCTGGATAGCTCATTTTGGGTGTGTAGTTGGGAATTGAAAGAGGCTGCTCAGAAAGAAATACGGATAATTAATTGCAGGGCTCTGGGCTGCAGACTGCAACTGGGTGGTGTGTGAGGAACAAGCTGGACCCATCCCTGGGCCAGCAACTCTAGATCTGCTGTGTCCTGCATCCTGGGTGTCCCATGAAGGCCAAACAACCTGCAAAAACACCCTGCCCTTGGTGCCCCACAGGGATATGTAATGTTTCTGTGCTTTTTCCCATCTAATCATAAAGGAAGGGAACTGGGGATGGAGCACAGAAGGATTTGCAACCCAAAGGGAAGGGACATCCCCTCTGCAGAACTTATGACAAGTCTGCTCCTCATGTCACGCTCCATCAGGAGCAAAATGGGCTGCTTGGTTATGCATTGAGAGATGTCTGATTAGATCCAGCACAGAATGTCTATGCTTTAGTGTTAGAAAGAGGACTTCTGGTGTGCAGGAGACTGGAGACTGATTTACCTTTATTGACCTTTGCCAGGTTAGATTCTCTAGTGGTACAAGAGATAGACAAGTGCAGCTGATTTATAACACACAAGGCTTTGGATCTTGATTTGCACCTAAATGAAAGAGTACTTCAAAATGACAAACATCCCTGAGGACTAAATACTGCCTCTGAGCTGAACCTACCAGACATGCATAACACAGACTCATCCCTGCAAACCTCTGTCTGCACAGGACACAGGCTCAGTCCCACGCCAGGAAAGAGATGATAAATCACAACCTTTTTCTAGTATCCTCTTTTTATTTTCCTATTAAGTGCCAGGAGCATCCCTGCTGCTTTGAATCCCCTTTGGTACTATAAAACACTTAAAAATAAAATAAAAAACAATTAAGAAGAAAAAGCAGGTTCATAGATGTGTCTGGTCCTTGTGCTGTGGGAAGGCAGCTGGGAGGACACAGGAGAAGTGAGAAAGATAAGGAAGGCACAGATATCTGATGGATCAAGTATCTTATCTTCAAGTCCCTGTGACCAGCTTACAAGGAATGTATTAAAAACCAGTCTGTCCATAGATCTGGGGTTGTGGTAGGTACACAGGGACTTTAGTTCTAGCACCACTAAAAAGCACCTCCAAAGAACAATGAAACCAGGAAACCTGTGCTGTAGATCTGGCTGCATGGTCCTGGTTTGGTTGCAGAGCACCTGGGAGCCATAAACACAAACAGCACTTTGCATTCACCCATGTGTCAAACACCACACACAGTGTGTCCTCCCAGCCTAATTGACAGAAACCAGCAGCTCCTCTCCACTAATGAGAGCACCCATTACATTTAATTAGCTGAGGTTCTGTTCCAGGTCCTGTTACGTTTACACTTGAAATACATCTTCCAGCAAAGAGCCTTTTGGGAGGGGAAGAAAAAAAAGGAAGAGAAACATAATTCCAATTAAATCCTGAAAGGGGCAGAGAGCTGGGGAATGCAGGTCCTGCTGAGGAAAACGCTTTTGAACACTGGGCATGTAACAGTAGGTCACTCGTGGGGTCATGTAACCAAAGATGTGTCACTTGTCACCAGTGAGTGGCAAAGCACAGCGGGTGATTGTTGGCGGCCACACCATGCCTGGCACCCTGTCCCGAAGCATCCAACCATCCAGGAGAATTCCCTGGGCTTTGGGTCACTCCTTTGCTGCTGGCAGGGACTGCAAGCCCAGCCCAAACCCAGTCCTGAGACTCCTCTTGGTCTTTCTCATGGCATCAGAAGACAGATGGGGGTTTGTTTTGGGCTTCCTGTTTATTTATCTTTTTTTTTTTTTTTTTCTTGATTTCTGCAGTTGTTTCCTGACACCACAGTGCATTTGAGAAAGGTTTTGCCTCTTAATGAATTGGTTCAGTTGGGTGCCCATGGGATGTTTCAGACCTGTGGTGGATGATGACAGCGGTGCGTGGCAAGAGGAACAGAAAAGAGGCACTAAAGCAGCTTCAATCAGTCTCCATTTCCCTGGGGGCCCTGGAAGAAAGAGGCATCTTGGCGGACTCTGGGCTGTCACCATCGAGGGCAGAGCCCATCCCCAGGAGGCTGACAAAGGCAGGAAGGATCCAGGGGCTGAGGGGCTCGTGGACAGTCAGTGCAGAGGGTTCAGTACAGGCAAAAGTACAGTGATCCTGGGATGGGGAGTGGCACAGGAGGTGTGAGAGGAGACAGAGCATCGTGGGGTTTTGTGGTGGCTTTCTGAACCCTGTAGGAGTGGGATGGAGTGGTTGGTGAAGAGCAGGAGTGCAGGTCACAGGGCACCTGAAATGGCACAAGAAAGCAGAAAAGCTCTACAGGAGGCAGAGCGAGCTGTTTGTGCAGTGCCTGGCTGGCCTGGGGCATGTAGGACTGCAGCAGGAAAACCCCTTAAACCCACAGTAATACTTTTCAGGGACCCCATAAACCCTGGAGCCCTTTTCAAGGATCTGAAATGATGGCAAGGATAAGCCAACTCATATGTCACACTTCTAAAGCAGAATCAGTGACTGGAAAATCTATAAGGACCAACACACCAAATCATGCTGGAAAACTGTGGCCAGCCTCTAGGCTTCTCCTTCTGCTTTCTACTGAGATTATCAGCACAGACCAGCCTTTGCTTGCCCCATCCTGTAATGTGCTCTCCATGCCCCTGAACACCTGGACCAGAGGTCTGGCAGCTCCCTGCCAGGACCCTGCCACAGGTGAGCAGCAGCTGGAGTCCCCAGGCTGGCAGGTATTGACAGGGACTTTACACACACACCTCACAGTTGTGCTGCCCTGGCTGGGGCTGAGCAAACAGGGGACTGGTGCCTCCAGAAGCAAAGTGCACAGTGACTCAGGTGGTGAGGGGGAAATCTCTGTCAATATGTAAGCAAATGATGGATTGCTCCATCTGCCCAGATGTCCTTGTTACGCTGGGGAGGAACCAGTCCATCTAGTCCATCACTGAGCTGTGTGATATCTCTCCCCACAAAGGTCCTTTGGAGGCTGTTGGATTCGGGGTTATGATATTAAGTGTTGTTAGAAGAAACCTACCCAGAGTCCCAGGAGAATAGGCCCAAGAGACCTCACCCAGTCCACCTGGTCCATCCTATACTTATGTCTTTCCCCATCTTTGCCAAACCAGTTTTCTTAAAAGACCTCCAGGAATGGATACGCCACCACGTCCCCAGACAACCCATTCCAGTGAGTCACTAATCATTACCAGCAGAAATGACTGTCTAACCTGCTGCATTTAAGCCTATTACTTCATGTCCCATTCATCACCACATTGCTCCGTTCCTTTCTGCAACATCCTCTCCCGCATGTGAACACTGCTGAGGTGTCCCATTGCACGCTCAGCAAATCCACATTGACCCCAGCCCAGAACAAACACACTGACCTTACACAAAGAGGCAACACGGTCATCTTTTTCCCCATTTGTCTCCAGTCTTCTTGCCCTGCTCCTGTGTGCTGGTGTTCCTGTGGTGCCACCTCAGCTGGCTCTCTAGTGCATTCACCTGGGGATGAGAAAGCAGCAGCTCAAAGAGAGTCTGCACCAGCGCACAGATAGCCTTTAACCTGTCCCAAATACAAGGAGTCTGCACCAATGCAAAGACAATCTTTAACCTGTCCCAAATAGAAGAAGAAAATGCTGGCTCAGATTTTCTTCACCAAGGTTCCGTTTGCGTTTTATCCTACAGTTGCAGAGGTCTGAGCTCACAGAGTTCAGCTTCATCTCTTCTCTCCCTACCCCACCTCTTCTGTACCTGCCACTAGTCCCCTCTTATGAGTTTGTTGCTCTTGGCTCTGAAGGACACAAGAAGTCACAGGGGCTGCCTGTAGCAAATAGCTAAATCCTACTCCTGAGATGACTCCATGTAAGACAAAGATTGGAGCACCAAGTTTCACCTGTTTCCGTAGGGAAGCAACTGTCTTCTCCAGTTCAGCCACAAGGGACTCGAGGTTCTCTCTGGAGGAAGGGCTTGGGGAAGGCACCTTGTTTCTGGGGTCAGGGATAAAAAGTGAAAGCGGTTATGCAAACAGCAGCTTCCTGGCTGAGAAAATCATTCTGCCTCAAACAGCCACTCAGCCCAGGTATTTCCAGATCAGAGCTGAGCTCTGCACCGAAACTTTGGAGGACTGGACAAGCTCAGCACCCAGCTACTGATAAAACCCCTGATCTCCAGACCTCTGTAGAGTGTCAATTTCAGAGGCCTGGATGGACTGAATTATTAAAACCTTTTCTTATGTTTCATAAAATGGAGTTAAAAGTGGTGATACTACACCTGGGGAAGGTAGGCTTATGCTTGGCAGGGTTTTCCTCCGGGTAGCTGAAGCCAGGAGACCTCTTCCTTCGGAACCGCTGAGAAAGAGCCCTGAATTGCCCACGTGTCTGGCAGTCTTGGGAAGGAAGGGGAAATCTGCAGTGAGCACTCATGTTTAAAGCAGAACACAAGGCAGAGCTGCCTTCCTGTACCATCCACCCTTGACACATCTCTTATGCTGGAGGGAAGGAGGCAACAAAGGTGTGCAACAGGGCATCATGCAGGGATTCCCATGTCTCAGCTGGACATCTGCACCCAAAATATGGCACAAAGGGACCGTGGCAGGACCTGTGGTCTAATGGAGGAGTTTTAGACTCACAAATGAATCTGTTAAGTGGTATGGGGTAGGGATCTCCATGCCTGCTTCTGTGTCTCCCCCATCCAGAGACAGAAGCCCGCAGCTAGGTGAACCTTCATCCAGGTTCAGTGAAGCTAACAGGCTTCCTAGAGATGTGGCCAATGCCCCAAGCCACTCAGGGTTTAAGTGGCATTTGGACAATGCCCTTAATAATTCGCTTTAACTTTTGGTCAGCCCTTAATTGGTCAGGCGGTTGCACTGGGTGATTGTTGTAGGTCCCCTTACGACTAAAAGATTCTATTCTATTCTATTCCATTCCATTCCATTTTAATTCGATTCTACTCTACTCTGTTCCATTTCTATTCTATATTCCTTTCGCACCCACTTGCTGACACAAGGTTCTCATGGTGTCGCAGGAAATCAGCTACAATTTCACACCAGCTGATGGCGCGTGACAAGTGCCACCCAGAGCAACCCCCATGTCAGCCGATGCTGGAACAGCCTCTCCTCACCCTCACAACAGTCCTGCCACAGGCGGAGGTCCACGGCAGGGATCTCTTCACAGCTGACCATACCCTGCAGGTACGACGCCACCTGGAAGACATCCCTCTGCAGCTGCTGGATGTGGTCACTGTTGTCACAGATGACACGAGCAAGGGACGTCTGTCTGATCTGAGTCAGCTGCGCCGGCGTGAAGACTCCGGGATTCTCATACCAAAATCTGCAGTGGGTTGTAATCACAGCGTGACTCAGGAGTAGGAGAAGAGGAAGGGAGGCTGGGAGAGGAAGAAGAGCTCCCCAACATCTGTGTAGCAGCACCCACGTGTCTCAAGAGAAGCTCCTGCTCTCGTGTCAGGTGGCTGCAGACACAGAAGGCCTTTACTGAACCCACAAACCTCCCCGTGCTTCTGCTGTAAGTGCATCACCAGGCAAAGACACGTGTCATTCACACAAATGGTAAACAGGAATTAAAAACAAGCTCCTGCAGACATTTGCTAGCATTTTCATGAGATACTGGACGCATCCTCAATGATGCCCAGTGTTCTGCAGTGGAATGAAAATCATTAAATCACAAATGAACACCTGAACAGTAACTGTGACAAGTCCTTTTGCAAATGCACTGGACTGTTCTTCATATCACAACAATAAATAATAAAAAAATTACAGATTCTGCTTCTCCCTATAAGGAGCAAAACCCCCTAAACAGAATACCAAAGAATTTGAGATGACTCCAGTGGGTAATACCTGTCTCCATCCCTCAGCCTTCTGAACTGTGTTGTTAACAGGCACATCAGTGTTGGTCCAACTCTGGTCCCAGGGACAAGATCCTCCACCATCAGTGCTGGAAACAGGTCAATATTTTTGGCAGTTCCATACAAACTGCACAATAACAGACATTAAAAAAAAATAAAGTTAAAAGTCTACGAAAGAGTGGAGATAATATCAATCTGACACCAACAGAGGAAATTGTATGCCAGGAAGTCATCTGGACAATATTTATAATGGTTTTATCTAAAAGACAATGGGATAAAGGCCTGCCTTGGAAAGAGGCAGCCAGGGCAGAGAGGACGTGGTTTAGTATGACTGGAAAATAGCTCCAAGGCTTGATCTGACCCCAAACTACACCACAGCAGTGCCTGACAACATTCCACCCAGAACCAGACTGATCACTTGGAGAGACCTCGTTTGTCTTACCCCATTGTTAAATCACAGCTATTACCCTATCTTAACATCTGTGGGTGGCAATATCTGGGAAGGTTAGTCCATGCGTGTCCTGGGAGGAGCAAAAACTTCTGACTAATCCGCTGTCATTTTGATGCTTCGACATCCAGGCTACAGTACCTCCTGAGCTTTTCTCTGATCTCCAAGTTCTTTATCTCATTTCGGAGGTCCTCGAATTCCTGTGCAGATGAGAGGTTGCAGAAGACCCTGAAGTCATTGTAGGGTGGGATGCCGTGGTCTCGCCCTCTCTGGATGTTGATAGCAGCCAAGTCCAGTGAGACAGAGTGGGCCATGGAGAAGAGTTTCTCCGTCAGCTCCATGTTGAGGAGTTCAGAGGGGACCCGCATTTTCCCAGGAACCCCAAACAGCCCACGGAGGAGAGGGTCAATCCCCCCCTCCTGTGTGATCCTGAAAGGGGAGAAGAAGGCCTTGTGCAGGGGGATGTGGCCTTGTTGGATGGGCTGGAAGGTTTCGTTCAGCCGGTACAGGATGGGGTTGATTAAGGTGTGCCCGAAGCGGAAGGCAGCGGTGGCAAAGGCGTTGAGAATGCCCGCGTTGACATTGGGGTTGTAGCCTTTGTACTCACCCAGCATCTTCATCCCGGCCTCCCCAAGGACCTTGGGCAGCCACTGGGCGTAGGTGATGTGCTGCATTTGGGCACCCACAATCTTCCGTGCCTCGTGGTACAGGAGGTCCCCGTCCCAGTGGGGATTGAGGGCGGCCAGCTCCGTGGCGATGCGGTTGTGCTCCCTGAACCAAAGCGTGTGCATGGCCGTGAGACCCAGCTGCTCATTGGCACGGTGGTCTCCTGCCAGGAAGCATGGCACGGGGCTCTCGTTCTCATCCCTCATGCACTCCGTGGGCGGCCCCACAGCAAAGGGAAGGAGATGCTTCCCCGAGCTGGGCACAACCTGCCCTCGCTTCAGCAGCCCGCTCTGGCTGCTCAGATCCCGCAGCTCCCGCGACTCCTGCTCTGTGCTGCCGTAAACGTTGGAGGCATCGATGTAAGACGTCAAGTGGTTGATCTGCTCTCTGGCATAGACAGAGTTCATCAGCAGGGAGGTCATCCCGCTGCCGCACACCGGGCTCGAGCGCACGAAGAACATGCAGCGCCCGTTCCTCACGCGGGGGTCGTTGGCGGGGACCATGACGGAGAAGCACGGCGGGTCGTTGCTGCACACCTCGCTGCAAGGTGCTCCATCCGAGAAACGGGACATGCTGATGGCTGCCACCGTCTGGTCCATGTCGTGGTCCAGAAACTGGCCCCACTGCATGAGCATGTGCGTGAACTGGTCATCGGGGGTGATGGTCTCTGTCCCGATCATGGCAGTGGAGACAAGGCGAGGTAGAGGAAGGGGCAGATCCCTGGCATCTTCTGCCAAGGAAAACCCTCGGGGGAGGTTAAATCCGTTCTGGTAGGCGGGTTTGAGGAGCCTCTGGAAGGCTGTGAGAGACGCACCCCACATTGGGTGCTGGAGGTTGTTGCAAGAGCCGTCGTGGGTCCTGTACTTCTTGTGGAAGCAGATGTCAGAGCAGTTCGGCGTGCGACGGTGGGCAGAGCAGCCCGACAGGTTGGCAATCATGTTCAAGTAGTGAGGGGACACCAGGTCATTGTAGCGATAGCCTGCAACGGGAAAGGCAAAGCTCCAGGTCAGCTGTCACCTGTTGGTTCCCAGTGTTCCATGTAAGGGCTCTGACTGTGAAAGCCACTGCTGGGACTGTCAGGATGGGCACAGGGAGGCCAGATCCCTCAGTATGGTGTTGCAACGTAATTTAAGGAAAGCAAAGGAAGCACATTAGGCCCACAAAGAAGGACAGGAAGGGAAAGGAGATTGGTATTAACTGCACAGAGCTGGAAACCACAAATGTTGTGACTGGCAGAGCAAACTGTGGGGGTGGTCTCGGTCTCCACTCTGAGTTTATTTTATGGCTCTCTGGGTTATTACTGCCACTACGAGCTCCATCACCCATCCAAACCCTACGTGACGAGCAGCAGGAAGCCGTGGGTGACTGCCAGGGCGCTGCGCTGTGTGAAAGCGCTGAATAATGCTGCACTGTGGGGATGCTGACAGGGCAATAAGGAGGAGAGGCTGGCAGTCCAACCAGCCCAGACCAGACCTGCCACCTGCAAAGAGGCTCCTTGCATCCTGGAATACATCCAGGCAGGAAAAAATATTTACAGGCCCCAAACCTTCATGCCTGCTACACGATGATTCACACGTATAGGTAGAAACATGCAGTGTACGGGAACGTCTGTTGTGCATCAAGGAAGTGGATGCTTGGACTTCTCTAAGTATTTTTGGTGTTACATTGCTTTGCTCCTTGCTATCCTGCCTGGATAAAAAGAACCTGAGTGGCTGAAACCCACCTGAGTTTGTAGCTAAGTAGTAGAGAGAGTAGAGTGATATCCCCCTTCCTCTGTTACAGCACCCAAATGCCTCAGAATCCACAGTACTTTTCTTGTTGCTACTTGGAAGGCAGGAAAAATCTGGGACCATGCAGCTGAGGGTCTGAACTTCAGACTCACAAAGGTACTCCTTTATGAGTTAGACGGATAAACAGTTTTTAAAGATTAGGGCTTTTACAGCCAGCCAAGAAACATTTACAGAAATGGGGAACTGAAACAGTTTCCTGACTATCAATTTGGTACAGTGAATGCAAGATCAGCAAGATCAGCCTTCCAGCTGTTAGGAAAACCACGAGATGTAGAAAGAATCGCAACTCAGAAAACACATTTCTTGATATATCCAACATTTATCTGGATTTTTGGTACACCTTGAAACTTCCATTTCATGCCATGCACAATATTAAGAAGGGAAATGAAATCTCTCCCACCTGTGACGTTCATATCCACAATGAGCCCTTGCTGCACGTGTTCCTGAATCAGCTGCAAGGTCCTTTCAAAGATCTCCCCTGCCCTGGCTGTCTCGATGGTGTAGGGGTCCCGGGGGTAGCGGAAGAGAGCCAGGAGGTCATTGGGTGTCTTGGGACGTCTGTTTCCAGGAATTAAAAGTGATGCAGGAACATTAAAATTAATCAACTCTGCTCAGGGCAATGAGACTTTACAGGCAGCAAGAGTTGGGCTCTAAGCTTGGTCTGGTGCTTGGCCCCCAAACTACTGCATAAGACCAACATGACTTGCCTGCACATGGCAGATGATTAAAGAAAGGATATTTTTCCCCAGAAAAATGCACATATTTAATTCCCTCAGCATCTCTGGGTTTTTTTCCTGCGATAGTAATTTATTTTTCACTTTTCAACAGCTAAACCCCAGAGGGTTTGGGGCTTAATAGAAACTATCCATCTTTTCAAGCCAAAACATATATTGGGGTGGAAGAGGAGGGAATCACCATTCACCAGAGAATTCATTTTTTATTGAAGAAATGGTTAGAACTGTTATATTATTTCTGTTCACCCTGCACAAAGTCAGTTGCGTTTATAAAATGACTAGGCTGATTATTTTCTTTCCTATTCGCTATCTTCAGAACCAGCTCCAGCTGACAAAATGTACGTTGCAGATAGAAGCGACATAAGAGGTGATATTCGTGCATCTCATTTTTTCCAGCATCCCAAATGCCTGTTGGGAAGCTCTATCACATCCTTACACCTACGTGGCGCAGCTTGAACCTCCGACGCTCGAAACAACGCCGCCGCTTTCATTTGCGGGTTGTCAACGCTAAAACGAGGTTTGAGAAAGCTTCGTTTGCCGTGCTTCTTATCACTTTCCTGCTCGAAGATTGAGCTCAAGGCACTTCACAGACTTACTTGCTGAAGAGCTCGGTGCGTGTGGAGTTGATGGCGTGGTCCACGCTGCTGATGGCCTCCTGCAGCGACGTGGCTACAAACGTGTCACCGCTCCGACCGACGTCCGTGGCTTTCCAAAGCAGAAAGAAAGAACAAAAAGCCCTAAATTTACTTTGATGTTAACTGCTCTTCCAAGTTCAAGAAAATCTGTGATTCATACAAGCCCCGTGGTGACCTCACTGCAGGTCAAACTGCGCTTCCATCTGTGATATAAACACCGTGAATTTATTTTTTTGGACAGACATTCTGAAGAATATGAATGAACCGCCTGGAAAAGAAGGTGACTTTTTCAGGAGGTGTCTGTGGACACATATTCAGAGTTTTCTCCTGTAGAGCTTTGCAAGTAAATGCCTGGTTTGGTTAGTGGTTAAACTGGAAAAAGAAAATGTAAAAGTCACAGCGGGTTAATTCAAAATAATGTATTTACCTTGCACAAATGTACTTCTGAAAGTCAATAAATTAATTTAAATGTATTGCTCACACATTAATTTTCTGTTTGTGGAACACTTCATTTATTAATTATTGATAATCAATAATTAATAGATACTTACGATAAAAAATAGTTCAAAGTTAGTGTTAACACATCTGCTGCATCATTTTAAATCAAAAAAACCCAAAGCTGTTTTTTGAATACCTTTAGTAGGAGAGACATTAATTCTTTAAAATTACTACAAGGTGCATTTTTGAAGCCAGGGCCTTTGTCACAGCTGAACAAACCAGTTCATATTTGGCTACCGGTGTATGCCACAGCGAGCTGGTAAATGAGGCACTGATCAAGAATAAACCACAGAAATTATCTCAGGAATAATTTCAAACAACAAAGAAATTTCAGACTATTTTCAGCTCCTTGCATGCAACCTCTGTACGTTAAATGTTACTAAATTCATCTAATAAGCGCTTCACTATCCACGCTGTTTATTGCTGGAACAGCCCTTTCCTTACATTTTAAACTTTTTTGCTTGCCTCTGATTTTTTTTTCCCTTGCCAGTTCTTCCTTACCCTCTAAGAGGTACAATTTGCACTCCTGAGCTCTGGTTTGACCATCAGAGAAGTTCTACTCCTCTCCATCCATTACAGCTTCCCTAATGCATGGGGCAGGAACTTGAAACCAGCCTCTTATTTCCCATCCCCAATGAAAGTATTTGGTCAAACGTTGGACTTGACCAAATCTTGGAGGTCTTTTCCAACCTCAGTGATTCTATGATTCTACGACCGACCAAATATTTAAGGCCGTGTATTTACAGTGACAATGTTGTTCTGCTCCTCTCTCCCCTGGCGTACGAAGTTACAGTCAGATGATGATTTGTGAGCAAGTCGGCACATTTTTTAATTAGTTTCTCCCTCCCAGCCGAGGCAATAACTACATATATATTGTCAGCTGGGTTTGCAGAAGGAGGTTTAAGAAAACACCTTTGGCTCTGCAGGGAGCAACTGCAGCTCAGCTGAGAAAACAGCGAGGGGCAGCTGGGAGGTGCGTGGGCTTTGACAACAGAACAACCCCGATCCAAGGGACCTGTTTGCGAAGAGGCTAAGGAGGTAATTTCTTATATAATTATCTGTTCAAAGTGTAGATGTCAACGCAGCATAGCACCCCCTTAGAGGAGATCAAGAGAAGATTGTGAAGGAGCAGCGGAGGTACCGTACCGGTGATGGTGAGCTGCATGGCACTGGAGGTGAAGCCAAAGGGGTTCCTTGCTATGCACTCGTATCTGCCCTGGTCAGCCACGCCGAGATCCTGGATGGAAAGGGTCCCATCTTGGCCGATGTGGAACTTGCCACTCTCTGTGATCTGGATACCCTCCTGTTGCACCATCAAAAGACAGAAAACGTATCGGTGGATGGAAAGCTTCCCCCCCATCCCAGCCCTCGGCCTGCTCTGCAAACCCGGAGATGGATGTGATGAACAAAAGTGGCCACCAGATGTTAGCATTGCTCTTCCAGCGAAACCAGAAAGCCATCCAAGGACACCTGCTCTTGCCTGGACCCACGTGAGGAGGTCCCTGCTCATCTCCTTCACCCTGCTCCACCCCAGGCACTCCCTGCAGGCACAGACTCCCCACACAGATGGACTGCCTGGAGTGTGTGCCATGCCCTGATGACGTCACATGTGTTTCACAGCACAGAATTAAGTCTAAATCTCTTCAGTTTTGGGATAACCTGAAATTGATGGATTTTGCTGGCCCTGAGCTGCAGATATCAGCTTTTGCTGGCTCTGACAGCATCTCTCAAACCCATCCTCTCAGCCTGGCTTGTGGCAGAAGTGACTTTAGGTTTTACTTTTTTATTCTCCTGCTTCTTAACATCTTTCTGCTGCCCTGTCTGAACTTAATGCTTGCTCTGCTGCCCTCCCAGGCTCTTCTGCTCCCACTATTGGCTGGAGCCCAAGGCAAGCTACAAGATCACCTCCCACCACACCTCTGCAGGGTAACTGAGGTTCAATCACTTTCTCTGCCTGACTGCTCAAAGGCAGGGCAGGAAACAAGGAAGGCCCCAGGTGTTGTACTACAGCACAGCAGGAAAAAACTCTGAAGAACTTCATCTAATAGATTCTTGAAAAGAGCAGCCAGGCTGCAGTGTGAATTTGAAGGATCATGGCTTTGCCCCATCAAAACTGGAGCCAGCCAGTATCATCCAGTACCACCAGTGGGAATCCGGGAAATAAGGACGAACTACTTAGAAACAAATCAATTTTCAGGGTTTGTTTTGGGTTTTTTTCTCTTTTTTTTTTTTTTTTTTTTTTTTCTATTTTTTTTGCTTAAAGCTTTTTCTACATTATATA
>VZRE01003991.1:0-46844 GCA_013396775.1 Cephalopterus ornatus | reverse complement strand
TTATTCTTTTTTTTTTTTTTTTTTTTTTTTCCAGGGATGGTCAGTTAAGCATTTATAACATCTTGGAGTGTCACTGGTTTTAAGTGACTCATCCGGAAGGAAGAACAAGAGATTGTGCATTGCAAGGCTTTGAGCCTGAGAAAGCGCAACGTTCTTTTAGACCATAAAAGCCCCAAATCAAGGGAAATATGTCAGTCTTTATCCCACAAAGTGATGTAACTAGTGAAGGTGGGAAAGGAGTTGAAGGAGAGAGTTGTTAAATGCCTCCCAGAGGAGCTGTCCTGCTCCCCAGTGACTGTTAAGCATGTGAAATCATCACATACCTTGACCCAGGTTATGGTGGGCCGTGGGTCTCCTTGGGCAGCACAGGTAATGTCAACATCCTGGCCTGTCTCTGCCACCACATCCTGGGGGGGCTGAAGGAACACGGGTATCACTGTGCAACACAGGGGAAAGAAGTCACCAGGGCAAGAAAAGCACCAAGGAAAATAGAGAAATCTGAGCGTAAAACCTTTCAGCAGGGCAAAGCAGGGCTGGGCTCCTCCTGCTCTCGAGAAGACTCTGCAGAGGGGTGACAGCTCACCCCGTGCTCTCTGTCTTGCTACCAAGCTGTCTGTTCATTAATTTATGTAATTTATGTTCATTATTTTCTGCTCCTTTCAGTCTCTACTCGGGGCGATTACACAGGAATGTGCCGCGTCATTTAAAAACCATTAACTCAAAGGCTTTCCAGAAAGGATGCTGTAGCTGAAACAGGGAACATGACTTGATTCAGGCACTCTCAGATGAGGCTCTCTGGAAGTGTTAGTCAGGACAGATTAAATAATTATATTGATCTTGCTGGTCTTAAAATATTCTGTGAATTTTGTGCTTGAAGCTTCACTAATTTCATGCTTCTAGATAGTGTCCTTCCTTCCAGTCTGCCATTAGTAAAATTCTATCATGTTTGTGAACAGACAGGGAAGTTTGCTCACTTAGAACAATTATTTATATGGGAGCAAAAAGAAAATGAAGCAAAAGCTTTAAAAAATTAAGAAAAAAATTCAGCTTTAATTAAGCTTAATTAAGCAAAAATATTCCTGTGTGGCTTGATTTTAGAATACCTAAATTTAGTCTGAACCTATGACCTGGTAGGTAATGTTTAAGACAAATGTATCCAGAGCCAGAGCTAAACGTCCCTGAGAGGGAACCATTTTGCGTTGCAGAATATTTTATTTTAAAAAGGATTTTACAATTAATTCCATGGCAAAGACAAAACTTAAAAATGGAAAAAAAAAAAAAAAAAAGGTAAGAATTTAATTCATACACTTTTCTGTAAATGATACAGTTTCCCTTTACCAAAATAATTTTCTTCGTGGCAACTCCCAGACCGAAGCAGCTCCTTCCAATTCACAAACCTCGGCACTCCGCAAACATCCCGAACTTCTCCCACCAGATGATGGAGCTCTCATGGAACAGCAAAATCCCCTCCCACAGCACACGGGGCAATTCCCCGCCTGGTCAGGCGGTGCGTTACCCACCAGAACCTTTGCCAGCCCTTACGGCCCGTTTACCTCGTGGGGTGACCGAGAGCTGCACCGGGAGGGTCCTCACCCCGATGGCACTGATGGCGTGGCACTCGAACTGCCCCTGGTCGTGCAGAGCCACCCTCAGCACCCGCAGGGTGCCCGTGGAGAGGACGCTGTGCCGCCGGTCGTTTGGCAAAGGCACACCTGGGCAAAACAAGCAGTTTGTTAATTCCCCGTGACGTTTCTCATCCCGTCACTGGAGGGATCTGTTACGAATCTGAGTTACCAATTTCATTTCCCTCCCAGCGTCAGTCAGCCTGAAATGCCATCTTTATCACACCAAATTTTCTCGTCCGAGCAACCGGGTAGGGGAGCTGGAACCCTTTTTCTTTCCTCCTAAGTCTTAGTGCAACCTGCAGATTTAGTAATACCTGATGGACAGCAAATAAGTGCTAAATTATCCAAACCGGCTGTTTCATTAAATAAACAGAAACATTTAGAATTGTCTTTTTGAATGAGTTATTTTGATTTTCTTCGGTTTGGAAACTGTTATTCCAACGTTTTCTCTGTTTCAGAAGAAAAGTTGAAAACTAAACTGCTTTACCAAACCCAAACAAAATTATTGAAACTTCTCAGTTTGGCAACTTACTTTTTTTTTCCCTCCAAGTAAGGGCTTTTATTTATTCATCTCAAATACCAAAATCCCCACACACTGTCAAAAGTGGCTTTGAGACAAGCAATGCTCCATCACTTGTCCTTCTCCTGTCTTGTTTTTAGCATATGAAGGCATTGCAAAGCGTGGTTGATTTTTAATTTTTGGATTGCTGAGTGCAAACCTGGTTCCAAGGCAGTTGTCAACCTTACTCCTTGTCACTGCGATTCTTTCCACATCTCTAAGATATATTTTCTGGGAAGTCGAGTAGAACAGGTTAAAGGAGATGCAGAACATGCTGGCAGAGCAGAATTTCAGCTGGTCCTTCTTAACTCTGCACCAGGGCCATTGCTGTGAAAGCTGGAATACAACACCCATGAATTCTCCACAGCACTAAACCATTAATTACGGCTTGTGGAGCATAAGGAAAAGTTGGAGGACCTCTGGGCCAAGCATTATTGGCCTCTGTCCCAGAAAGTGTTGGATGAGATCAGTTCAGTGGAGCCAGCAGTAACAATTATTTGAGACTTTAAAAAGTTCACCACCACCTGTTGTCCCAAAGTCCTTTCTCCTAAGCTAAAAGAAAACCCCGAGGTGTTTCAGCAGTGAATGGTGCTCTTCTGCAGTGTGCTCCCCAAGAGCAGCAAATCAATGACAATGACAGAGAGCTGGCACATGGTGACACTGCTGAGGTAAGTGGTGGAATCATGATCCTTGGAAGTGTTCAAAAAGCAGGTAGATGTGGTATCTAGGAACATGGTTTAGTGGTTAACATGGCAGTGTTGGGTTAATGGTTGGACTTGATGACCTTAGAGGTCTTTTCCAACCCAAACAACCCTGTGACTGACACCCACTGACTTGGAGTGTACAGATCTTGCCTTTTCAAAGGAGGTAGGAAGTCACTGCAGAAGGAAATTTGAGGCTTTCCACAGGTTTCATGCTGATGGAAACCAGCACACTCCTTCCTTCTGATTCTGCGTGTCAAAGGCCCAAGAGGCTATTTCCTCACTGCTTAACATCATCCTTGGTGATGTATAACACACCTCCCACTGTGACTAGCCCTGCTGATCACCATCGGTCCCGTGCCACCACTGCAAGTCACCACTCTGGACCATCAGCTCAGCTGCTCTCACCCACATCCCATGGATGATGGCACAGGAGGGAGAAACCACGAGTCAAGTGAGGCAGTACCTGCCCTTGTCCAGGTAATCACAGGTGGAGGGTGACCCTCAGCAGAGCAGGGGAAATCCACGCTTTGTCCCTCAGTTACTGTCTGATCAGTAGGAATCACGAGAAACCTGGGAGAATCTGCAGGGGAAAGCAACGACTGAGCAGCAGGAAACACTCAGGCAGCAAACTCGGGGAGTTCATGGGAGCAGAACCAGTCACGCGGCTTAAATACACCCTGCTGACCAAGCACTGCGCCCCAGAAATGTCACAGAACATCACAGAATCAGCCTGGGACTCCCCACCTTGCACTATGATCCTTGCTGTCGCCTGGATGGAGCCCTCGGAGTTGCTGGCATTGCAGTTGTACTGCCCCTGGTCCGAGAAGGTGACGTTCTGAATGAAGAGTCCTCCGGAGCTGGTGATGGTGAAGCGAGAATCCTGTGGCAAAGGAGAGCCTGTGCCAAGGGTCCAGCTGATGGGGGGGTGGGGGTGCCCAGAGACCCCACACTCCAAGGTGACGCTTTCCCCAATCAGCACTTCGGTGTTCTGAGGCTGGATCACAAAAGTGGGCTTGGCTGGAATGAAATGAGTGCTTTAGAAACCAGCTCTGCTGCCTGCTCAGTTACAGGCAGAAATTGCTCGGACTCCTCATGCAACCCAGCTAACAGTCAACTGGCTCTTCCCTGACCTCTGAATCCTCGCTGTGAGCGATGTCCCCAGCATTAGGTCTTCCTACCACCTCCTCACACTCACTCACCTGGTGCTGGAACACCCCCTCTCCCATGTCCCCTTCACCCTTGATAACTCTGCTGCAGAATTCATGCCACACTTCAAACTCCCCCGTCCCAAACCACCTTCAATCTCTAAATCCCTTTTCCCACTACAGTAAAGGAACCCCCCTAAGCTCAGGCTGCTCTCAAAGTCATGCTTTGTTAGACACTCTCTCCCTCAGCACACCAAGAACAACTTGGCACACACAAAGCTGTGACTAACTCTGATTTAGCTCCACTCCCATCCCCAACCCGAGCTGGGTCATAAAGGGGTGCACAAAGCTCACTTACACGGGGTGCCAAAATAGCGCAGCACGACTTCTTGTGTCTTGACCTCCCCAGCTATGTTCTTGGCCATGCACTGGTAGACACCTTTATCTGACTCCTTGGTATTCTGGATCATCAAGGTACCATCTTGCAGCAGGTTCAGGCGGTTGTCATCTTTCATGTCAATCTTATTACTGAAAAACAGCCACAAACGGGCAAAATCTGACAGGAGTAAAGACTGGTAGTCCCCTTAAAACTGCTGGGAGGTGCAAGGGCTTTGCCTGCATTGCAGTAAGTTGGTGTTTCTTGGAGGTATTCTGAGACTTCATGAGATTTACAGCAAGAGTTCTGATTCACAGCACTGAACTGCAGCTCCAGCTCTGATTTGCTCCCTGGGTGTGCTGCTTTTTCTCTCACCACTGATTCCATATGACATTTACAGCCCATCAGGAGAGCACACTGTTCCCATGCCACAGCATCACTGCTATTGTCAGGGCATCTCTGCCTGGAAAGCCTGTTCTCATTACTTACTAAGTGGAAATATAGTAATGAATTAATATTGTTATTGCGTGCAGCCATTTCTATTCAAAGTCAAGGCTCAAAGGCCTCAGGGGAGCAAAAAGCTCTGAGTAAGTCACCAGGGGACCCCAACACAGCTTGGACTCCAACCCAGCCCAAGAGCTGTGAAGCATCTTCCTTCTTTCTGCAATGACCTGCAACTCCTGGATCCCAGCCCATGGTAGAAGGTCCCAGTGCTGCATCCCATTTGTACCAGCACAAAGGAATCTTGGATGGCTGCAGATGATTGAAAAGGGAGAGGGGACCTCTGTCCCCCTAGGACAAAGGCTGAACCCACTATGCAAACTAATATGCTTGCTGGGCATTTATTTAATTCCCCTGATGTCTCCTCACTCCAGTCATATCTCGTTTGTGGAACATTTATTATCATTACCCCTCTTACAATGCTGTCTTTGGGAGCCTGCCAGCATTTCCCTAACAAAACCTTCCTTCCAGGGGGACTTAACTGAGCCATAAACTTTTGCTCTGGGCTGAAACTCTGCCTGGTGGGGGGTTTGCTGAAGAAGCACACATTGATCATTTTTATTAATAACCGAGCCCTGCTCAGGCTCCATCAGACAAGAAGCTCGTAAAGCAGCAAAGCAACTTCACTTCCACAGTGGGCAGCTGCTTGAGCGCAAAATATTTTATTGTGTAGCATTTCCCAGAACACTTTGGCATCTAGCACAGCCATGTACTTTTTCAGTGTTGCTGTACAGAAGGATAACCTATACACTGATTTGCAAATTCTGTCTTTCAGTGCAGCACAGCAATTTTTCACTTTGGAAAAAAACCCCCATTCTCCAGCATGATTGGCCTTTGTGTGAAAAATCTGGAGACTAGAAGCAATTCAGCAGTTAACAAATGGCAAGCATGGTGGCTTAGAGCAATATGAAACACTAATTTTATTTTTTCCCTGATCAAAAGACAATTGCTTTCAGCCTGCAGAGCATGTTTATAGGAAAGTTATAAGCTCTTGGAATCCATTACAAACGCAGATGAAATATTTCAAATGCAGATGAAAACACCACTTGGATTACGTGGTCACCAGAGAATGCTATTAACAGGAAGGTAAATACAACCCATGGAACAGCCATTTCTTTTTTCTTTTTCTTTTTTTTTTTTAACATAGTGTGAAACAGCTTTTGTAATTACAGGCAGGCCCTGAAGAGCTCAGCGCTTGAAAACCTTTGCCACCACAGGGCTCATTGCGTGAGACTTACTTGTTGTGCAGCCAAATAATGGCAGGCTTTGGATTTCCTTCTGCCCTGCAGGTGAAATAAACTGTGTTTCCCAAGAGGACGTCGACGTCGTGGGGTTCTGAAGTTATTCGAGGCCTCTCTGCAAAACACCATTTGAACACAACCCAGTCCAGAGCAGCACAAAACCACCTCCAGCCCAACCTGGGCGGAGGGGTTCACACAACACCCATCCTGCAAGACCCAACCTGCAATGCCCCAAAACAGGCACCAGCAGAGCCCCAGGCACAACGGCGTCCACTCAGAGCCACCCCAAAAATTCTCACTAACACCAAATGTATGAGGGAAGAGCATCATTCATCTGAGCCTGCTAAAAGCCCTGGAGAATCAAAGTGGCTGTTCCTATTCCCAGTTTGTTGGGCAGTGGATTAGCACCTCTGACAGCACTGGATCTGGCTGTACACTGGTTCATTATAGCTGCCCCAAGAGCTGGCCCCTGTCTCCCCCAAAATAAGCAGAGAAGTCAGTGGAATCCTCATCTGGGTTGTTTTTCTGTCCCTGGCAGCCTGCTGCTCTCAGCAACTGCCTGCTCCACCTGAACTCAGTGCCAGCACCAGGCAAGCCACACCACTTCCCTCCCAATAGGATTTCATTCATTACATCCCTAATTCACCAGCCCTATCCAGCCAAGCCTTTCACTGTGTGCTTCACTTTAAGATGCACTCAACCACTAAGCAAGTTAAACATTGAAAGGATGTGCTAAAATAGGGAGGAATTTATGTATAAGCCCTGGAGCGCTTGTTCTTGATTCAGGGAAAGCTTACCCATTTAACAATCTACATTCTCACCAGTAATCCACTCCAACCAGAGGGATTACTCTTAAGATTGAGAATCTGCCACCTTCTCCAGTGGAAGGTCAGTGTCCTCACTCCTTAGACCACAAGTCAGTGGCTCATGAACTGATCCCCAAAGGCAACACCAGCACAGACCAAGCCCAGCACAGCCCCCGAGTACAAGGCGCAGATCCAATGGAGATTTGCCCCCCTGGCTCACATCTGCTCAAAGCTGAGGGTCAACCGGTGCCAGCAGATTTCGGACTGACTCAGATATCAGCTGCCTGCATCGTTAGAGCTTTGTGCTGAATTATGGATCATTTGCCTTTCCCAGCTGGCACAACACCAGTGTGAAAACTTAGTGCCAGCAAAATCTTCCCACCAGGTGCTCTGGCTAATTTGACAGACATCCCACTGTGAGCCCAGGCCTAAACCAGAACAAATTTGCACTAACAGCTGTACTGTGGCACTGGGTATGTGTCAGGGACAGCTTGTTTTGTGGCACAGCCACTCACAGCAGATCTCATTCCATGCGTCTCCAGCTGCTTTCCCTAGACCCTTCCTATTCCCTGCTCCCTGGAGGTCACAGAACCACTTGTGCCAGTTCAGCTCTTTGCATGGCTGTGCCCTAAATTAAGCTGTGAAATGGTCAAGACTTTGCAGAAAAAAATTATGAAATCATAGGAGAAAAGCTGAATTCAAGGGAGAGCTCTTTGAAATCCAGCTGAGCCCACACATCTGACTCACAGCACAGCTGGACTGGCACATCCAGGAGGGATGTTCATGGCCAGCCTGGCTGAGTGGGAACTTCTCAAACTGATTCTACCAGCAGTGAAGTACCAGGGAGTTACAACCAACATTGTGCCAACTTCCAAATAAAAATCAGAGTTTTGTCTCTTTCTATATAAAATATTTAACTTTGGCATTTTTCAGAACAAAACCTAATTCAAAATTCTAAATTTAAAGAATAGCAGCCTAAAAAATGCCATACACTACGCCAAAGTCAAACACAGCATTCAGCTACCCATCTACCACGTGCTCCCATAGGTTTCCAGTTGTGTTTCCAGCCACCGCAGCTCTCCCAGTGTTCCCCTTCTGCTCAGCCTAACGGGGGCTATTTCTCCTGGTTACTGGGTTAGACATCAATGGAACAGATCCTTTACCATCCCTACTCTACCTAAAAATACAAGACAACACCTTCCAGCCAAAACAGAGCTGACTTCAACTCCCACCCACCCCGTGACTGTCAGCTTTCTCTGAGTTACCCCAATAACTCCTGCAACCTCCCCTGGGGATTTTCCCATTTCAGCAGCAAAGGAGGGAGAAGGCAGGATGCAAGAGGGAGGAAATGGGGTGGAGGAAGCAATTCCTGGACCAGAGCCCAACTCCAGGGGCTGAGGGTGGCCGGTGGAGGGGTCTGGCCTCGCTCACCGCAGTTGAACTCCCGGGCGGTCAAGGTGACGATGGAGCGGCCATGCAGGTCCCGAGGAGCCTCACAGGTGGCAGCTGTCTGGATGCTGCCCTGCTCGGCGTATTTCTTCAGCAGCTCAGCCAACCACATCAAGTCACAGTCACAAAACAAGGCGTTGGAGTCCAGTCGCCTGCAAGGCCGAGGAAAATTTGAGATATCTCATCCCCACAACGGTTAAATAGGATGCTTATCCAAGTAGAAGGATTTAATTCAAAAACCAACATTACCCATTCCAGTTTCAAATGAAAATCATTCACTTAAACTGGATTATGAATTTTTGGCCTAATGTGAGGCAAAGAGAGACACTGATATATTGGGGTTTCCTCCTGGAAAGGTCAACCTTCACTGAATTCTATAAGAACAGCAGATAACACTGACTCTGTTGCAGCTTTCCATTCTCTTTTAGCCCCAAAAAAGTCCCCCTTGTTTTTTGCGTGCATCAGGTCAGTCTCTTTCTGTGACCAGCTGTGAGAGGTTGTCGCATTTCTGCACAACTATAAGAACTTTTATTACTGCAACATAAGCCTGAACCATGTGGAATGGAGCTCCAGTGACCTCCCAGTGCACCCACCCTCTTTCCCTCCACTGACCTCATTCCTATGAGCAGTGCTACCCATAAGGATAAATAAGGACTACAGGGGGATTAGTTCATGCTTCCTTCCCCACTGACAGTTTTACAATCAATGGGTTTGAGCCATAAAAAAAGTAAAAAAAAAACCAAACAACAAAACCATGGAAGAAAGGTCTAATGCTTTCAGGATCACATATTTGAGAATGTGAGATTTCACACAAGGCCATGACAGAACATTTTATAGACATCCCAGCTTTTTCTCTGACACCTACAGACAGCATTTCACAAGTTTTTCCCTGTTAAAGAGAAGTGAAGCATTTTACCTGCTTGCAGAAATCACTGAGGGCTGCAGCAAGAAACATTATTTTATTGCACTTGAAAATCATGGCAGGACACCAAAATTCTTTACCTTTTGGATTTTTTTCCCCCAAACACATAATAGAACTTGTTTCCAGAGATCATAAAACCAAAGCAAAGCTCTGGGGGTTTAAGCAAGAAAGAAGTAAGCTTTAGAGATGGCCAGGTTATGTGGGAATAACACACTGGGGAATTCCTGCATGGAAGGAGAATCATGCATCTTGGCACCACTCTGATTATTTTCAATCTAGAAAACAAGCCTTTTCTTTTATGGCTATGATTTTTCCTTCCATGTTAGATACTGATCTACAGACATGATCGAGGTCATATCCGTGACCTGGACTTTCTACATTTTTCAAGGATGTTTTATGGGGTCAAACCGTTGTGAAGACTTTCCAGGAACGTTCATTCCTGTGGCATTATTAAGCTGTAAGCGGATTATAATTAGCCACTAGAAAAAAGAAACTTCTAACTGGTTAAATAAGCTTTCAGGTCCAACCAAAATTGTTTCATAAACTTAGCAGTGGCCTTAGAAGTGCAACAACTAAAAGCTTTGCCAACCAGGCACATTCTTCCTCGCGTCCTGGCCATCTGATGGAAGATAAACAAGTGCTCTTTGCAGGCAGTGTTTTTTACTCACAGCCGCTTGAGGGATTCCAGTTGAGAGAACGTCCCTGGATGAATCCTGGAAATCTTGTTGTTGTGCAAGAATCTGAAACGGGAGAAGCCACGCCAAAACATTATTCAGTATTTGCGCTACGGGGGTGACAACATCCCAGGTCACAACTCGGCTTAACTGCAGCTTAGTTTTCACATTTCGTGTTTGTTTCCATGAGCTGCAGGAATTTCACCCCTTTGTGGGTACGATGCAATATGCCGAAGAGGAGAGCGGGCGTGGGCTGGAAATGGTGACTCAGGATGTGATGTAACAGGTTTAAACTGGAACCCTAAAGTTTCTCTGCAAAGGGAGGATAAAGGGCATGAAATCCTCCCAGACCGGACGCACCCTCTGTTTTCTGTGCCTGGGTCAGCTGCAGGGGGACCTTTTCTTTCCCCCCTGCAGATGACACGACAACTTTACAAGGGCAGCCACTAGAGTATGGTTCCAGGAGAAGTTAGACAACTCATGCCTTAGACTCAGTGTTGTGATTAACCCAAACTCATGAGTAAATCTAATTCAGACAACAGCCGCCCAAACTGGGCTTACCTCTGAACAAAACTGAGCAAAATTTTCACTTCTAGAGTCTTAGCCCACAGCCAGCACTCCCCAGTTCTCAGGGAAAAACCCTGATTGCATGAAAACGCATCAGCGGGGTACAAGACGGGATAATTCACTTCCCATTCCCATAATGATGGGGAAATCTAGTCATGTTGGTTACATCTAAAACTAATAAGAGACTGCTGCTGAAAGATATGAAGCAAATTTCGTAGATGGTGGAACAGGAAAGAACACAAAAGCAGCACATCTTGAGTGCAAATGTCTGCACACACACACGTGTGCACCCGAGTTCAGCCTTGTTGCTGACAAAACCAGGCTGACAAACCTTCCTTTAAAATTTAAACCCAGCATTTTCGTTGGATCAAATGCAGTGACTGAGATCAGCCATGCACTGATCCAGGTCCGAATTTTCCTAAGGGTGTGGGATCCCACAATTTTATTTCCCTGGCACGTATGGATATAATGCACATTTCCACACAGCAGAGAAGGGTCTGTTGGATTCTCCATGGAGCAGGAACACCACATGGTCTGTTGTCCTAGTGGCTACATTACTACTAGAAGCAATCCTGGGGAGCAGGAGACACAGGACTCCATTTCCTTACTGCTTACAAGAAGAATGCATGTTTTTCTTGGTAGATTTTTTTCTGACTTTATCCCTTTTCCATCCCCTTTTTTTTTTACACACTCTGCCCAACAGTGACTAATGTTGCTGACCTTATGGTCAGAGTAAAATTTCACTTGGCTTGGCCAGCTCTAGGGCTTTCCGCAGATTTATCCCTGTTTAGATGGAAATCTGAACATAACATAAAAGCGAAAATTCCCTTCACGTCCTCAGTCACCCAGATACTTGGCAAGTATATAAAATCTCCTTCTTTAAAGAAGTTTCTTTTTGCGTTTCCTTCCATTTGGAAGGTCACACTTCATGCTACCAAAACCGTTACACCCCCTTACTCCCAAAAAATATCCCATCTTTACTTACAGCCTTTCAAGTTTAGGCAGGTCACTAAAAGTCTCCAGCTCCAGACTTTCCAGGTTGTTGAAATGCAGGTACCTGTCACACAGAAATCACACAGACTGCAATTTAAGAGACAGAAGATCTTCCCAGATCAATCCACCAATGCCCCCCAAGCTGGTCACCTCACTGTCTCAGGGCAGATGTTCAGAAGCCACTTGAGTTTCCACTTTCCAGTTACAAACATAGTGGCCAGCATGGCTTTTCCTTATTCTGTCAGTTATTTACTCACTCTCTTAATAAAGTAAAATACAGACAGAAAAAAAAAAGGATAGGTTTGCTGATTTGTTTTTCCCTGAAGACCAAGACCACCAAACTGCCTGTTGCACTGTTGCGGATTGGGAGGAAACTACTGCTCATGGAGACCCAGCAGCAGCTGCTCCCATCCAGGTACTGTACAGTAATTTTCCCTGTCTTTCCCAACATATCCTTGGATTGTTGAGGAGGAAGAAATGGCCTTACTACAAGGCACTTGTTCCCAGTCTAGGAATTGCAACACTTCGGAGTTTGCTGAGGATTAATTTCTAGAAAAAGGCCCTGAACAGCCTAATAAAAGTTTGAAATTGGTCCTTGCTGAAGGTGGGACTGGAGACATCCAAAGGTCTTTTTCAACTTGCATTTGTGTGTGGTCTTAACAGGGGCTCCCAGCACGTGTATCCACTCAGCAGGAGCAGAAACATCTCCGAATGGCTAGTGTGAGGCTGTTGTGTTCTGTGGAGGGAAGGCACAGCCCCCAGAAACAGAGATGGTGCAGTCATCTGAAACACTTAGATGTAAATAGCCTAACAGCAGAACAGCCCAGTTCTTGCTAATACAAGTTTATGATCTTAGTTCCACTAAAATCTCAAGTGTGACCTGCTATTCCAGAGGCCTGGGAGACCTTCTGCCTGTCCCAGGTCACCTCTTGTCATCAGCAAAGCAAACCTGGGGTCTGCAGAGCAACTTACCACAATATCTGACGCTCCCTGTTCTCATGAGCTGTGACTTTCACCACCACAACTGACATGTTCCTGACCTTTTCCTGGATGCATTTCCTGTGGTTTCAAAGTTGCCTAAACTCTTCCCTCTTATTTTACACAGGCATAAATTTCACAGCAAACACAGATTAATCACAGATCTACAAGTACTCATTCTGCTATTGTAGCTGACTGCGTTGAGAAATAATTGCCTAAGCCTCCACATGGCTGTTTGATTTGTAATGGAAGGATTCATGATAAATGGTCCAGTATCAGAGCACAAACTGGGAGACGGTGACTCAGATTCTGCGCTGGAGGGTCACAGTGGGGAAGAGATGTGCGTGCTCTAATCAGGCTCAGATGTCTGCTGAAATTGCTTTGGACCTTGAGGAAACCATCTGATGTTGTCCATCAATCAAGCTATACTTTTTCTTGCAAAGCTGGCTTGGGGGGGGTGATAGGAAAATGGGGCAGGATTCGAGCAAAGCTAATTCTTCTGGAACTATGCCTGCCCGAGATTGAAAACAGATGGGACTTCCAGTGGGTTGTTTGTTGGTTTTGTGGTTTTGTTGGTTTTGGTTTTTTTCTTTTATTCGTGACATCAAGTCTGGAACGCTCGTTGTTAAAATATCCCTGCTGCCAGCACTGGCTCTCTAAGCTCAGCTTAGAGCCAGTTTCAGCTTCCTATATTTTCTCCCAGGCAACCTTGCTCAGCTGGCTGATGAAAAACCATATTTCACACACACACACACACACACCCCCTTATTGTTAGGCTTGCCTGACACTTCCCATTTCCACTTCTGCTGTCAGCATGGGGAACAAGCTGGATCCTATCCCTTTTACAGCAAAATCCTTGCTTACATTCCAGCCCTATAAATGTTGCTGTTAGGGACAATGCATGAATCAGAATGGTTTCACCTTTAGTCTCTGTTCTTCAGTGAGGCAAATAATTCCTATAATTAAAATATTTAGGAAGAATAAATAATAAAGAAGAAATCCTTCCCTGTGAGGGTGCTGAGGCCCTGGCACAGGTTGCCCAGAGAAGCTGTGGCTGCCCCATCCCTGGCAATGTTCAAGGTCAGGTTGGAAGGCCTTGAAAACAAAACTTCTTTTGTTTGGATCCATCATTTTCCCCCATTGCAATTTCCAGATGCTTTAGAGCACGTGAGCATCACCATCCTGGTGGCTCCCACAAATACCTGTCTGCCCCAGCTCTCAGTCTGCACTTCATGCATTCCTTCCCAGCAAAGCTTTGGATAAGAGGGAAACTCAAGCAGCACCCTCAATTCAAGCAAAGGGCCAGACCGAGCCCTCTGCTCCTCTGTCCCAGCAGACACAAACCCAGGAGGCCAGCTGCCTTCTGCTTCCAGCCATCCTGCAGACCCCTACCTCTTCCCATCCTAAGGTCCTTGGACATAAAGGGCATCAGAAGCACAGCTAGTTCTTCCTATACTCCAGAGGTTTAGGATCAGGAAAAAACCTATGGGATGTTAGCAGGAAGAGACCTCAGTATTTACTAACCAAAACCAGTGCCGGGACCAACTGTTTTCAAATGAAGCCAGTGTAGTCTGGCAACTCTGGCTGATCAAACAGAAGCTTCATCCTACCCCTTGCTAAAGTGTCTGGTACTCTCCACATCTGGAAAACAAAGCAAGCAAGGCTCATCTGTACTTACAGCTGTTCCAGGGAATGGAGCCCGCGGAAGGCATGTTGCTGGATGCTCTGAATTTCGTTTTTATAAAGGTAGCTTTCAAAAGGAGAGAAAGGAAAAAGCATTAGGCCAACTGATCAGCAGCTGTGTTCTAAAAATACAAAGGAAACAATAATGAACCTCAACTCGAAGCAGAGCTTGTTGATTCAAGGGCAATGTTTCATACCTCTGACACTGACGTTAACATCCAGGAACCCCAAACACAAACAAATACGTCCTTGGCTGGCAAACATTAAAAGTGGCTTGTTACATTTTAAAGTGGCTAAGAAAATACTGAGCTACCAACTCACAGGTATTTTAGGTTCTCCAGATCTTCAAAGGATCTTCTCACGATTTGTTTTATCTGATTATTGTTCAGCAGCCTGTTCAAATCAAGAGAGAAAAACAACTGGTGAATTCAGCATGTGCGAGACTTGTGGCGTTTCTTTTCTTGGGTACCCACTGAAAAGCCCTGAGCTTGTTTGTCAGAGAATTTAAGATTTAAAGGGTTAGCAGATCAAAGTTTGTATATTCACACCAGCCAAATCAATGAGAAGGTTTCTTGCCCAGAGGTGCCAAGTGCTTCCAATATGTACAATGTTCAATGTCTTTTGCCACAGGCTTTTTGTTCAAACCACTTTTTGTCACAGTGGTTTTCAGTCTGAAGTTACAATTTTGGCCAGGAAAAGGATGAGGGGAAGGGAGACAGGCAGAAGGAAGCAGAAGGGAGGGGGATATTAAATCATTGCTGCCACTCCTGTACAACCACACTGGTTTTTGGAGGTGCCTGGCTGTGTTCAACCTGTGAGCAGGGGAGTGCAGAGCCTGTTTCTAAGAGTACAAATGCAGTTTAAAACACCAGCTCACAGTGGAGTTATAGGAGCTATAAAACGGTAACAGCTTCGTGCTAATCACTTGGTAAACCAATATCTGCAAATGAGAAAGAAATAAATTCAGTTCTGACTCCCGAGGCTACTCAGAGACAGCCTCTTTCGATCAAGGGAGCCTTGTGCCAGATTTTAATAAAAAACCTATGGACCACATTGCGTTGGAAAGCAATCTCTGACTTGTATGTGCAGTTGCCATGACTGTGCATGGAAATGATGGCCAGTGCCAATGACCAGAAACAGCCCAGCCCTGTAACAAGCACAACTGTGCAGCAGTGGTAACCACACAGCTGAACGCTACGAAAACCTCTTCTGCAGCCACTGCCAAGCCCAACACCGAGCAAAGACAATAAATCACTTATAAATAGCTCTTTAATATATGAATTTAGCTATTCATCGTGGCTGCCCAACCGCACTCCTGTGGGTCTGTCGCTGTGGTATCCCGCTGATTTCAGATCTGGCGAAGCTCAGAGCTGGTGGAGTTCAGAGCTGAATAGCCCAGAGCAAGGATTTTACCAGCTACACTAATTTTTTAAATTCCTAAATGGAGTTGTGGAGAGGAGAGATGTGACTGTGTGCTGTGAAATTCCTTTTTCTACCATTGTAGGAAAAACTGCAATTCCCTCTGCAAGCAGCCAGACCTCACAACGCTGGGTCAAACTCAATACATGCACTGAACGTGCATTTTCTATTTTACAAGCCGATTTTTGTGACAACTCTGCTCCTCAGGAATGACCTGCCACCAGGCAGCAGGTGAGAAGACAGTTCAGCACTTTCCCAGCAGTAAAGCCTAATCTTCTGTCCCACTTTTCCAGAGAAAATAGAGCAGCCAACCTCTGGCATTACAAGCCAAGGTCTCCAGCTGGGAAAAACAGTTTGTGCAGGTAAAGGAGGGAGAGAAAACACAAAAAGATGGGAAGAAATGGTACAGAGTATGTGGGAAAAGAAGACGAAGATAAAATCAAACACCTCAGGGATGACAGAAAAGATAAAAGATGACAGAAACACATATGTGTGCTGGCAGCTTCACAAGTTCCCACCAGGCACCTGAGTCACACCAGCTTCCTACCAGCTTGTTCTCAGGTGGAGAATTACATTAAAGGCCCAAAAAGCATGTGATAAACTCAAGTGCACAGAAATTTGGAATTCAGATAATAAGTGTTTGAAGAAAACCTCATTATTCTTGATTTGACTGTCCTCCCTTGATCAGCTGCCCAGATGCCATGGATGTGGGTGCCACTACCAAACTGCACATCACCAGGGTTGAGGGCAAGCAGCCTGAAGAGGTTAAGGCAGAAAGTTGCTGGAAAGTTCCTGCACAGGTGGGAGCAATGGCTCAATACACATGGCTGAGGTCAAACAACCCAATTTCCCTCATAAGGACGTAAAAATGATGTCAAGTCCTTGGAACACAAGATCCTGCTTTGACAGCCAGCTCTGCTCAGTGGAAATACAGCCCCTGAACACCAACCCAAAGGTTTATTTGGTGACTGAACACACAAGGACTGGAAATAACTGCCTGAGAGCAGTGCAGGAGAGGGCTTTTGTCTATTTACCCACGGCACAAAGACAACACAGGGCCCAGCCCCACGCCTTCCTTCCCTGCCTGTATCAGCACACTTTCATCTTGGGCCAGAGCAGGACAAAAGCAGCTTGTTCTCTGTTATCTGATCCTTGGCCCCACTTCTGAGGACACGATGGGCTGACAGGTGAGTGCCAGCACCAATGTCATTCCCGTGGATGTGAGCACCTGGATCCTGCCATGCGACCGCTCACCTCTCGTGGGCCAGGACGAGTGACCAGGTGAGCAGGTCCTGGAGCAGGGTCACACCAACAGCCTGAGCAGCCCCACACCACCACCGGGGTCTGGACTCCTTTGCTGACCATTACCTTTTGTGCGAGGAGTTCAGACCAGGACTCATGTCCACTGGGATTTCAAATTGCAACATGCTGTCTGACTGCGTTTTGGGGCTATTTAAAAGCATTAACCTAGTCTGTTTCGTTGTCTCAGCTGTTTTGGACAGTGCAAGGGAGTATAATCAGTGATGCAGCCAAATAAGATGAATTCTGGAAGTTCAGATGGCAAGCAGTCCACAGGCCTCTTATCTCATCGTCTGTAACTTAGAAATTTGTTCATCGCCTGATTAAAGAATAAAAAAAGCGTGGAAGAAGCCATCTCTGCTTCCTGTGTCAGGATTCCCCATTGTAATGGAGGAATAAGTCCTGGAAAACATTAGAAAGTGAGATAATTGATGAAGTCCATCACGGTCCACATATTCCAAAATGCTGCTTTCAGAGAAATCCATAGACAACACAGCACATCTGGCTCCTAGAAAGACACTGGATGGCTTCTGCACAGCTGTCTGCTCCTTGACTCCTGTGCAGTTCATCCAGGCAGAGAAATGTGCAAAATCCTGGCATGACCTGGCTATGGCTCCCAGCTGCAATCCACAGCAAAAATGCCCAAATTCCTGCTAACCTTAGAGGATTGAAAGCTAAGATCTACTTCTAACCAGATCTGCTGGGAATAAATGCTCTGGCAGACAGAGGCTGGAAAGATCATTATCATTATTTTAAGCACACCCTGTAGCAAAACAGGCTAAATGAAAAGTATCAGAGGCACGTTTCCTAGCAAAATGATGTGGCATTTCCCTTCATGCCAGATGGTGAATTGGGCTCCAGATAAGTAGGTGAACTCAATCACACAGGTTTTATTCCTGAAAAACTCTTCTGGGATGTTTGAGATATACAAGCACCATGAGATCTGGCCCAGATTCACCAGAAAGAATATTTTACATTCAGTTTCCTTTAGGTTTTATGTCCTGACTGCCTCTTCCTTCTCCTTCCCCACCCTCTCTCCAGGTTGCCAAGCACAGGCTTAACTTGCATTAAATGAGTCGTTTTCTGTTTTGAAGAATGTATTAAATGATGTGACAGTACAGAATTCAGACTCAAACCATGCACTCTTTCCTCTTTTTGTGCGACAAAACACATGCTACAGTCATTGTGACATAACAGCTACTTTTTTTCCTCACACCATTAACAGAAATCATCATGTAGTGTATTTAAAGGGGGAGAAAAAGTGAGTTTAATGTTCAACTGTGCATTCTCCCTTGTTGACAGAATGATCTGGAATAGCCATTTCCCATATTTGAGGAAGGAACTTTTATTCTGAGATCCAAGCAGACTCAGACATCCCCTCCTTGCTGTCAGGAGCACGTTCTCTCAAGAGCTACTAGAGGGTAAAACAGAGAGACTCCACATTACTGCTGTTGCTCACCCTGAGACCCTTCACAAGCAGCATCCAAAGCAGAGTGCAGGGCTCACCAGAAATGCCCTTTGCTCTCACCCAAGCAGCAAGTGAAATGTGATGTGAGCAATGGCACGGAGAGGGCAAAGGGCCAGGCAGAGGCACACACAGTGTGGTCTCCACAGAGTCCCTGTTCTCCTGGGCGCTCGTGCCTCAGGCAGAACAAAACACAGGCTGGGGAAGTTAAGAATTAATGCTTTGGTCGCTGGGTTGGATGTTTCTAAAGATGATGCTGGAGAGACCCAAGCAGCAGCAACCATTTGGCTGCGATGGTCTTGGTTTGAAAATACAGGGATGGACCAACTGGGGCAACACGGCAGAGTTCTGACTCCTGTAAGGCCCGGCCACACAGGGGTGTCATCATCCGTCCCCAACCAAAGATGTCCTAAAGGAGCAAAAACTGGAAAGCAATGAGAGGCTGTGCCTCACCATGAGCTCGTAGCGTGTTCGCTCTCTTTCTTCCACAGCCCAACACCTGCTCTGAGCTAATGTTGGCTTCAGTGATGCAGAGAGCGCTGGCAAACTCCAGCAGAACAGCTGTCCAGGAGCCGTGGCATTTTGTGGATGGCATACAACAGGGTTTTTTGCCTCTCTCTCCCTTCTACCCTATTTTTTTTTTTTACCGAGAGGACACGTTAAGAGTTTAAAAACACACAAGGAGATCCTCACCTGCACAGGAACTGAGCAGAGGCAACAAGAAGGGATGAGGAAATCTTACAACTCTCTACGACATTTAGCCCAAGAGGACTTCTCCACACAACATTGTAGACTGCCAACAAGGAAGCTCCCAGTGGTGCAGGATTTAGGATAACCTGTGGTGCTGTACCAGAAGTCCCCAGCCAGAAATACACAGTGACTGTATCTCTTCCACAAACAGGGTTCCTGTTTTTAATGTTAAAGTAGTGCTCTGTGATTTATCAAATCTCCCACACCAGGGAAAAGCAGAGAGGAACCAGAGGAGGATTTGAACTGTCGAACAGCCCCACTGGACACCCACACAGGCTCCCAGCCCACCTCCCTGCATCCAGCGCAGGCTACAAAGGTTTCCTTATCAGGGTGGTTTACAAACTGTCACAGTTGGATATAGTACAGCCATCCTGCCCAAAAGGAGATGCAGAACAGAAGCTTCACCGGAATCTGCTGCCCTTCCTCTGCCTTCGTAGGAAAAGGCTCTTCAAAACACATTTATTTGCTTATGGAACATTTAAGTCCCATGGCAGAAAGCTGCAAGCTCAGAGCTCTGCATGTGGAACCTGAACTACTCTATCCTCCACAGCTCCCACTTCGAATTTTCTGGACAAACTTTCCTAGGAATCTCTCAGGGGTTTTAAATGATTTATCCTCTTTATCACTTGAAGACCTGTCTAAGTCCTCAGGCAAAAGTTTACCATCTAAGAAACATCAGCAGATTCTTCCAGTCTCATCAGTTTTGATGTGGGAATTGGCCAAACCAAAGTTCCTGGAGAGAAATTTGCTTCAGGAGTGCAAGGTCTGACGTTCTCTCATTCAGTTATCAAGCTCTTCATCCTGGGAGTTAAATACTATGAGTGTGAGAATCACTGATTTTTCCAGTGTGCTCGCCAGACCAGGAAACACAACTTCATAAAGCATATGAAGTACTAAGTGGAAAGGTTTCCTTTACATATACAGTTGATTTTCAGAATTCAAATATAAATATGTGGTATTTTGTCAGAGCTTTGTCAGTGTTTCACCTAGGCCAATATTCCAGCTCTGATGATGGCCATAGGACGGGATTTAGGAAAAGCAGGAGAGTCTGCTCACCATCTGTGAAAATACATTGTTCTTACTGCCTTGGCATCTGAAATAATGAGATCAGGGATGTTAGGGGGTACATAACTGCCTTTGGTATCTGTTCATGGGCTTGCTGTCCTTGAGGTCCCTGTCCAAGAGAGTGTGCGGGTAGAAAGGAAAAAGAACTGGACAAATCCATGGAGCATAAGCAGGTATTATAGAGACAGGTCTTTCCTCCTCCATCAGGCTGTGCATCTATATCTGGCTTTATGCAGAGCGTCAGGAGTCAGAAAGACAGAAGCAGAAGTCTTGCACGTGTCAGAGACCTGCCCAGCCCAAGGCAGGGCAGGAACTGGGATCTCTTACAAAGCTTGGCAGGTTGGGTGGAGCATCTCTCCAAGCGAAGCCCTGCCAGCATCCTTATTTTCCCCAGGGTTCAGCTGAAACTCGCCTGGTGGTCCTGTGAGCTGCCTGCCAAACATCTGCCTGGATCACACAGGGATGACATCATCTGGAACCGCTCGTTTCCTCGACTCAGGAGAGCTTCAGGGGTGGAAGAGCACGGCTGGAGATCAAGAGACCTCAGGAGAGCTTTGTGATAAGGTAAAACCCTATGGACTCAGACTCTACTTTCTCTCTACATATTTTAGTCTCATTTATCACCCTGTCTGACCCCATCTCAAATGACAGAAATCCATCCAGAGCATCCTTTCCCTCTATTATTTTTGGCAATTAAGTACCATGTGGTGCTGTTTGAGAGACCAATATGGGCTGTTCTGGTGCTCTGGATGAACAGCATCATTGCTAATAAAGTTTTTGACCAGCCTACTAGTTGATCTCCTGTGAGCAGGGCCCTGGGCCACAGTCATGGTACTTTGAAGCATCCTGCAGTCACGGCTTGGCCAATTAGTCCCACACACACAGTGGAACAATCTTTAACAAATTTTGATTTTTAAAAGATAACTATTGAACAGGTCTCTATGATAAAGTCCTGTTGTATTCCTACTCTTCCTAAACTACTTACAATTAACTACTTAACAACCGAATGTCTTTTTGCCCAGGTCTTCTTTCCTTCAGCTCTGCCACCTTCACAGGATCAGGGATTTCAGGTCACTCAAGGTATGACAAAAAATCCAATCTGGACTTTCTCTTCTACTATTTGGGACCATGAACGTACAAATGTCTGTCGTGCAGTGCAGGTTCCCAAACAAGCTGATTTGCCTCACTGAGAAATTCCAGCTTGGACCTGGAAATCCTGTGGCTGTTAGCGCCGTGTTACAGCTCGAATAATTGGATCTGAGTCTCCATAGCCCAATTACATCCAGCACAGTGCTGTGCTGACACAGCTTCTGGTTCTGATTTGGGAGCTGGTGTGTTTTCAACTTCTTGGCTACAGGGTGCAGATTTACTCAGATCTGCCTTCAAACCCTGCAGCGGCAAGAACAAGCAAAGGCTCCCATGATTTCCTTTGAGAAGAGTGAAAAGCCTGTTAGCAGAGTAGTAAGTATAGCAGTGTGAGCGAGGGATGAAAGGCTGGAGGAACTGCTTTCTACTCCCATTCCTCCCTGGAGTAGGGTGGGTGTAGGCATCTATGCCAGGGCAAGGCATAAGGACAAGGTGGTGTTTGAAAGATGCTCTCTCACTTCAATCAAACTCACACAGAGCAACTAATGCGGTTCATGTGTTTAAATAGGCCATAGGAAAGAGGAAGCTTTTAATAAATCCCTCCACTATCTTGATCCCAGGCCAGAGCTTCTTTTATGGGCTACTCTAAGGCCATACCTGCCCAAACATCCTCAGTCGGTACTAGAATGCACCAGATTTTTAATTAAAAAACAGAGAGGTTAATTGTGGAAAATGAAAGTTATTAAACAGCAGGTTTAACTAAAAAATCTAAGAAACATGATCCAGTGTAGGACAGAGAGAATTTTAAAGCTTTATCTGGATATGCACAATTTGACTGAAATAACTGAAAGCCCAAGGGCACCTTTAAATTGCTACAGGGGACAGTACGAACACAAATAATAAATGGACATCCTCAGAGTGGAACTCACAGTGTGTTGAGGTTCTTCAGTCTTCTGAAGGCCCCAGGTTGTATTTCCTTGATGTGGTTGAAGCGTAAATCTCTAAAAGCAGAAGACACAAACAAGCCATTAGCAATAAGCATCATCCCCATGAGGAAGGGAGGAGGGCTGCCTATCACACCAGGCCTACATCAGCAGGAAAACTGGAGACAAAGACGAGGGAACAGAGTGGAGAAGGAGCGGCAACGAGGGTTGGGGTCTGCCCTTGTCTTCAGTGAGCTGGGACAAGACTATATTGAGAAAATTCTGTAGTCTAATTTCATGGAAAACTGAACACTGAAAGGACTCAAGTAATCATTTCCACGAGCAGCAGAAAAGGTCTGCAGCAAAACACCCCAAGTCCACGTGCAATTACACTTGCATCTCGTACTAATTTGTAGAGGAACACTCATCATCACGTGGACCCATATTTTAGCTCCCTAGCAAAACTACCTTTGCCCTAAAATGGTTAAATCTGCTCAAATAACCTCATATAATAAGCATTTCCCATTTTGCTCCACAATGCTCCAAGACTCACAGCAGCTTATCGCTGCCTGCATTTCAAATTTGTGCCAACTTCAATTAGAATTACTGGACTCCAGGGGATTCTGGCAATTTTCAAGGGCTGCCCATGGATCTACATCAACTTGGAACCCTAAAACATGGGGTTTGGATTGCTAATGAGATAATAAAATAAGAGCTAAGTGGTTTAACCTGGTTAACCAAGTAGAAACACTTCTATAGGGGCTGTGCATTGATTTGGCACCTTGCACGGTCCAGTGTATTATAACAAATCACAGAAGGCTGACAAATGGGGTTTGCTGCAAGTTTCTGTCCAAAGCAAAACAATGAAGTTGATTTTTTTAATCCTACACTGCTTGATCTATCCCATTTAGAGAACACACAGCTATTTTTCAGTTTAAGGCAGCCTTTTAAGGGCATTTGCTTTAAGAGGAAAAATACACGAGTTGCCCGTCATTCTGGTGGTAACTTACACTTGGAGGCAGAGTTTAAAATAATAATTCTACAAATAGCTAAAAGTTCAACACTTATTTTTAGACAGGCACCAACAAGAATCGTGGCCTTTGTAAAATTCATATTAGAAAGAGGTGCAGTCATTGCAGGTGACCCCAAAGCGACGAGGAGTATCTGGGGTGGCTGAAACAGCTTTGAGCAAGTACTTGGGAAGAGGCTACACAATAAGTAAAGCTGATGTATTTTAAGATCATAAAATCACAGACTGGTTTGGATTGGAAGAGACCTTGAAGATCATTCAGTTCCAGCCCACTGCCATGGGCAGGGAAACCTTCCACTAGATCAGGTTGCTCCAAGATCCATCCAACCTGGCCTTGGACACCTCCAGGGATGGGGCAGCCACAGCTTCTCTGGGGAACCTGTGCCAGGGCCTCACCACCCTCACAGGGAAGAATTTCTTCCTAACACCCAATCTAAACTTGACTTCTTTCAGTTTAAAACTGTTGTCCCATGATGTAATGTTTCCTTACCTTATTAGTTTGCAAAACCAGTTCTTTTACGTTACAAAATGAGTAAAAATTTTCTTACCTTTTAGGCAGAAAATGCATGGCAATTTTACTTGCATTACACTGAAATATTAAATCTCTGCCTTGTTACCCCTTTGTTATCATTAAATGCAACAGAACACAGGCAAGTGGACATTGTCTTTCCTGTTATGTTTTTCCTTCAACTTCCCACTTTGACCAAAGGAATCAGAAGTCTGGTACAGTAAGAAATCTTTCCCCTCTCTTAGTGGTAAGTATTGCATAGAGAAGACCTAGAGGGCAGAAAGAAACACAGCTTCACAGTATGTCAAGAAAACATTTCTAATTGTAATTCTGTTTGTCCACTGCAAACTGCAGCACCAAAGGAATTGTAGTTTTTAACTTCACCTTTGACATCTTCAGGTGTGTTTGGCTTTATTTTGCATTGCTTCAAATGTGCATTTCTTGCCCTTCCTCTTGGAAGGAGTTACACATCCTTCTTCCCTGACGATGTGAATTTGAAGGTATCTTTGCAGAGCTTTCAAGGGAATGACTGACACCATAAAGGCAAATGCAATTAAACACTGGCAACAGTGATAGCACAATGTGCTGCCTGTTCTCCATGGCCTCGCTAAAAGGAAATGAGGAAAGACTAGACCATGAAAAAAAGGTGAAGAAATACAAACTTGATTTATACACTGCAATGCACAGACACCAACTCTGCCTGCCCTGGGGGGTTGTAAAGGGCCGTGTAATTAGTCCAGGCAGCTGGCTACAGGTAATAGGGAACATTACAAATACATGGAAGGAATACACAGGGGTCAGGGGTGGAGCTGGTGATCCTCGTGGAAGGCAGCAGGGAGCAAGCAGCGAAGTGTAAAATGCCACTTTGGGTCACAGGCTGCAGGTGGGGAAAAAAACCCCTACGACTATTTTAATGACCAAAGACAACTGCAGTCCTTCCCAGCCCTCCTCCACACTGAGGCACTCAGCTTTTCATTTCAGCTGTGGAAGCTAAAGCCAGAACTGCAGGTAAGAGAGAATACATCTGAAAACACAGGAAAAAAATAAACCACTAATGTGGATGTCCTTGAGCAGCAAAGAAAGTCCTCGGAGATGCAGAGGAACCTAAATCTTCCCCTTTACCATGCAAAAGCCCCAACACTTCAGCTCATCCATAGTGTTTTCTACCCAGACCTTGCCTTAGCCTGAAGCATCGCTGGCAACGAATGTCATGGAGGGCTGCACTGGGAATTTCCTGGGTTGCCTGTATTTGCTTGAGAACATTCCCTACAGAGTTTGCCTCCTCTTACACAGAAACACTTGTTTCTCTCTATTCCCAGGGTGCTCATTCTGGAAATTTACATTTCTTTTCACAAACAAGTGTGCTTTTCACAGGAACCCACCACACAGCTTCTCCCATGCCCAGCTGCTTCCAGCTGCCCTGTGCTCCAGCAGCTGGGCTCCCTCACTCCTGCCTGCTTCTTTCCACCTGGGAATTTGCAAAATGGGGAGAAAAGAATAATCCCCTGTGATTTAACTCTCCCCAATGTTTTCAAGGCCAGCAGTCTGGGATTACAAAATACCTTCCCACAAAGGAACAAAGGGAATATCTGCTGCTAAAAGATCCCAGATTCTCTTCTACCTTCACACACACAGAGTGCTCACTGGAGGCCTGGGACAGCAGCTGTCCTGTGTCACCCAATACTGATCCCTCTGGACAACACCAGCTTGACTGGCTCAGCAGAAAACCTCACCAAACCCTTATGCCAAAGCACCACAGCTCTGACAGGAAAGTGAGCTGGATTACATGGGTAATCTGGGATCTGCTATAGAAATAACTCACCTTTTTCTGAATTTGGGAACCCAACCCCATTACAGAGGCTACAAAGAAGACCAGAACTTGCAAATGGATTGGGAAATGGGTCTTGACAGAAAGACTCTCCAATCTGTCTGAGGCTCTCAGCTGCTATCAGAACAATCATCCCTGCAAGCACTGTGTGAAATAATTACCAGTGATTAGCATATAAAACAATCAATGGCTTTTACAAGAAACTTCCACTTCTGTTTAATCTATTTAGGCTTTCACAGACTCATGTATTACTATGTTAACTAAGCAGATAATTAGCTACAAGAGGCATTTCACTGCAGTTCCATGGAAATTACTGGGCTGGTTTCATCGGAGCATCCTTTGTGCACAGCAGTGATGCCGACAGTTCTGGACCATTTCACCCAGAACTGGTTGGTAAGCGGCAGCTACACATTCATTACCAACAATGACACAGAGAGTCAAGGTGGTTTTAGAGATAAGATCTTGTTGAGGATCCTTCCAATGTTTCTTGAGGAAGGCAAGGCGTGAAAGACATCCTAAAAATATAAGTCAAGTTTCCATATATAAGAAGAAACAGAACATTTGCCGGAAAAATGCTCGTTTCTCTTGCTTATCTGCAGAACATCAGAGTCAGCTCTGCAGGTTCCCCCATCCTGCCAAAACACTCCAGTCCTGGCAAGAAGGGAAAACTGCCTTGCTGAGATGGAAATGAAGTCTTCCAGACTCACTGTCATCAGCTCCCAAACTCAGGAATGTCCCTCTCCCACACGAGTCCCCAAATGGCTTTAATAAATGAGAGCCTTCATCTCCGAATCCCTACATGGACAGCTGAGTGTTGCCATCTCTGCAAGGCAGATGAGCAGACCACAGAGAGGCTCAGGGCTGCGGGCTTTTCCAAGTCCTGGCTATTTTGGGGATGTACCAGCTTGAGACATTAAGATTTGACTGTTCAAAGAGTGAAGAGGAAGAAAAAATATGTTCAGCATGGAAATACAAGTAAACGAGATGATGGGATCATGGTTGAAACAGTGGAGAGCGAGCAGATGCAGGGCTGTGGTTCCCTGTTCCACTGCCACACCACTTACATCTTGAAGTTTTAGGGGATGGCAACACTAGACTTTAATTAAGAAATTACCGCAGGCATTCCTGAATGCAGCTTTTTAAGATTTCAGCTCCCATAAACAGGAGTTAGACTTCCAAAAGGGCTCCCTCTGCGTCACAATCCAGCAGCCAGGCTACCAAGCTGGTTTGATCCCACGTTTTCTGTGCATGTAAGCTGGTGGGAATGCTATGCTTCAGAGCCTGGCCTGGAAGGCAGTGCCAGGGCAGGAGGCATCTGCTGGTGCCTCATCCCTGCTGGAATCATTTAAATTGCCATGTGGCACCCCTTTAGCTCTTGCCAGCAAGGACAGGAGCAAGGAATACCTCCAATGCATAGTTTTGGTCCTGGACACATATTCAAGTAAGAAGATTACATAAAAAACTATTGAGGTCATCAATCTTAGATAATTTAAGCTATTATTTATTAGCAGTGTGTATGGAGTTTAGGGTCTGATCCTACTCAAACCAGCTGAGTCTATTCTTGGGCATTCATGGCACCCAGGAGCAGAACTCAATGCCTATTTCCTTTGCACCATCTAGTCAAGATATTTCCCACATCAGATGAAGACAAATTCCCCTTCTGTGTGTTCTGACCCTGATCCAGAGGACTTAAAAGCAACGCTTTAATATGTAGGATAGGTGTTAATCTTTTGCTTTTTTAAGAGTGTGACCATTTGAGTTTTTATCCAGAATACACACACAATTCTTCCTTAAAAAGCAGGTGATAAAATCCTGGTATACCTGTGGAGAGAAGGATGTGGTGAGGGAAATGAAAATACAAATACTCAAGTGGGAACCTGATGCTGAAGCACTGGGAAGTTCAGTGAAGGCAGGGTTCCAAACACTTAAGGTAGCTACAATCACAAGAGTTAGGATCCTTCCATCAAAAGATGCTGGAATGTTTCTAAAAGGAAAATACGTTTTAAATACCTTCCTTCCCCATTTTCCTTCTGATAAAGGTACTTCTATAAACAGAACATAAAGAAGATTTTGGTCACCTCTAAAACGTTTCATAACGATTAAATTCTACAGTGAAAGAAGCCAGAAAGAGATCCCACCTGGCACATGCAGAATGTGTGGGTGTGTGTTTAATGGCTGCATATAAGACCATCACACACTGAGGAAATGAGTAATCCATTCTTCAACCCAAAACACACGACAGAGACCACAAAGGCAGCAGCATTTCCAAGAACTCATTTGCTCAGTAAACCTTTCCCCAACAAATGTATAAAATTCCCTCACAGAACTAGGCTCATTAATAACCTAAGAGAGATACACCCTGTCCTACCCCAGCCTTCCTCCTGTGGGGGGAAGAGAGGAACTGAGCAGCCACCAAACAATAAGCACAATGATGAAGGGAAACAAAACTTGTAAGCTGGCCATGCTTACACTGCCCAATTAGCAACCAGGTCTGTGAACAACTGGGTCACCTTCAGTTCACGCCAGCAATGTGCTCAGATCCCAGATCCTGCCCCGTCTTTGCCCGTGCCCTCAGCTATGTTTCTCTAGCAGGACTCATTCATTATGTGCTCTGCATAATGCAGGAAGGAGAATAACCCATGGATAATTGGATTGCAATCCATTAGCTGCCAGCCAGAGGGGAGCTTCTTTCCATGGATTTCTTCCACTCATGCCCACACGTTTCAAAGCTTATTGTTTTAAATGTCACACTGTAGAAAAAATGACAGAAGGTTAAGGTTCTATTGGAATTTTCGGAGTGTATGTTCCACAGCTGTTCCCCTCCTCCTTGGGCTGCTGGCTAAAAGAACTGCCTGAATCCCAGCAATAACCAGCGGATCACATCTGGATAATCATGTTTCAATTGAACAGACAACAGCCAAAATCTGTTTTCAGCTCTACACCATGAATTTTTATAGCTTATCTGTATACGTGTAGCCATTCCTGCCATCCTATCCTCTGCTCGGGATAAAACCAAGAGACTTCATCCCCAACGACAAATGGCCTGCTGCTAAAACCAGACACTGGGCCAGATCCTCAGCTGTCCCCAGCTGGGACTGGGGAGGGAGGAGGGAAATGGCGACCAAAGAGGAGCCAGTAACAGCTCATCAATCCTGGAACTGGTTCCATGCCAATCCCAGCATCGCTCGGAGAAGGCCATGGGCGGCTCCGAGTTCCGCCAGCTGGCTGCAGCCCCGAGGGGGCCATCTGCCAACGGGGCTGGTGAAGCACAGCGTGTGCCAGCTAGGAGAGACTTCCCCACTCTTCCAGGATTGTTAGAGGGAGGATGGCACGGAGTCACGGAGGTCAGAAAGTCCCAAACTCCCAACTTCAAAGCAAACTCCATCTGGAGACTGCAGCTGTTCTGCGAGGGAACCAAGCTGGAGCCTGGGGTTGCCGTTTGGAGCTGCGGTCACAGACTCGGTCCTACTCATACCGAAGGGTAAGTGTGGAAAACATCCCACATTTTCTTCTCAGAATAACTCCACGATCAAGACTATTCTTGCTATAATTCTGAACGTTCAGTCTGACACAATGGTCCTCCCAGGAGAAAGATTAACATACCAAAAAGCTGGAGTAGTCAGGGCTTGGTTAAGAAGCATTCTCTGATCTTCCACAATTCAAAAAACTTTAATTATTCAAATGTTATTTATAATAATGCAGTGGGATGCTGGCTGGGAAATGCATTTGCATACATTAGATCTCAAAGATAGACAGAAAGTCAGGATTTTTACTTGCCACACACCACACAAAGGCACACAATCTGCCAACAGAGAGCACTCACCAGGCTCATGTGTCTTTATATCTTTGGGGATCTCTGCTTACCAGTATGGGGTTTGCTTAAAATTATGCAAACAGTAGTAAAAGAGAATAAACCAGATGAATTGCCTCAAAAAATATTGGTCTACAAAGACAGTCACCTCATTTTGGAATATTACTGCTATGTCTCACACCTATACCATTTAGTTAATGTTTTAAAACCCAGTTTCCCATTCAAACCTGCTTTCCAAATGGTTAAGCAGGGAAAACATGGACCATTTACAAGCAGTGCACATGCAAACCAGTTAGAGAGGAGAGGGAATCAGGGTGACTGCACTGGAAAACCTGGTCACCTTTCCAGACTGAGTTTTACAGGCAACTCAATGCACCCTCCATCACAGCAAGATACTACCTGGAATTTTACTAAAGCTGCAAGGATAAGCATGGGCCAGGGTCAGGCTTTGCCCCCTGCAGCACAGAGAATGAAGTGTGCTGCTGCCAGAGAGAGCAAATGTGACAGCAAATGTGGCCACATTTCAAACACAGAACAGAAATTAAGCTTTAATGAGCTCAGAAATATCTCAGTTCAGCCAATGAAACAACCTTTTCCCTCAATAAAAGTCCACATTTAACCAAGCAGGAACAAGTTACTTCGCTAAAATCAAACGATGTCAGGGTATTTTAAATATTTGAATGTTTCAAGATGCAGGGGAATAAGGGGGAGAAAAAGTTTGGTGACAATCGGAAGAGTCAGACAGTGCAAGTTCCTTCTAAGTGCAGACAACCACTACCCCGTCTGCACAGTACTGAGCAGTGTCACACTGTAAATAATCACTCCATCAACAGCCCAGGGAGAGAGAAAGCTGTGGCAGCTGTAGCAAGTGCAGAGCTCGTCCTATGGGTCACTAATGCTAGAACCTCTGTGGTCTCCATCCCTGAAAGCAGGTCTGGATGGCAGCAATCCAAGGCCAGCATCCTGCCCACATCATGTTCCCCAGGCTGCAAGCAGAGAAGGTGCATTAGCAGTGTTGGTGAGATGCCTGTGGGAGAAACGCTGGAATGGATGTGCCAGCTGAGATAAAAGTTAAGTTTGTTACAAGCAGCTCGTGTTGAAAAAGTTTTACAACTGGCAGCAGCTTAGGGAGGATGAATATAAAGACTAATTTCCAACTATTTGCAAAAAGGGTCTTCCAAGCCAAGAGATCAGATAAGAATAGCACGAAGAGAAGCACTTTGTCACATGCCACCACATCTCAAACCCACCTTCACGTTCAGGAATCAGAGGGAAGTGCTCTTCTGCCTCTATCAGTGAGAGCTATTTAGGAGTCTCCAAGCATTACATGTCCTTTTCCCCCACCTTTCGTGTTTGAATGCACTCAGCCAGCAGCTCCCTCACTCACAGGTACTTTATTTCTCAAGGAATCCGTGAGTTACTTTCCAAATAAGCCTTAAGTTTACTTTGTATAGTTCAGATAGAAACTGGAAAACCGGTACTTAAAAATTTAGGAATGAAATGGTGTTGTATGTGCCAGGAAAAGGTTTGTATCAGTAGAGACAAAAGTCTGAACTGTTTTATTTCCTCCCTCCCCTACACCCAAAACTTTCTAAAATGCAAACTGCATAAGTTTCTATAAGCTCAGGTTGATATTTGTGACTTTTGATTCTCCAAAACCATCTTCCAATGCTTGCCCTGGCACTATTCTCACAAAACTTTTCACTTCCCTTGATCGTCCCATCAGCAATTAACTGATGCCAAAAGAAGCAGTTTCTGTTTTGCGTTTTAAAAGCACGAAACACTTTGTGAGGCAAGGAATTCTGCAGGGGGGAAAAAAAAAAGGAAGATAAAAGTATGCCTTTGGCCTTGGCTTTTTTTTTTTTCCCCCCCGTTCTTTCTAAAGACCAAGCAGGTAGAGAAAGGCAGCAAACTGAAGTGGTTACTCACAGTATGTTTGTCTGGGGCGGGACCTCGGGGATGGTTTCCAACATCAGATGCATGCATCGCACCGTAGTCCTGAAGCACAGGCAGCGACTGGGGCAGGAGCAGGAGAAACCAGGCAAGAGCAGAAAACACAAAAAGCCTCGAAGAGCTGAAGGTTTCATCAGCATGGTGTTTGCTGGAGTGCATTTGCCTCGATTCTGAACTGCAGGGAGCTGACAAAAAAAAGTTTCCCAGCCCTGAGGTCCAGGAGGAGGAGGGGACTCATCAGCATGTGTTTGCAATTAAATTAAGGCAGTTTGACAGTCCAACCGCCCACCCCCTCTGCCATTATGTACATCACTGGAGATCAGGCTGTCTCCCCACCCCTCTTTAATTGTGGCGCTGAAATATAAACTCTTAATTTTGGTTTATTTTCGCCTTGCTGCTTCTTTCGAACGGCAAGTTAACTCCTCACCTCCTCCTCGGAGCATTTCTCTTACACCAGAACGCACCTTCATGTACAACGACCAAAAAATGATCCCCTGCTTCCAGGGTTGAGATGGGATGCAAAAGATTTGGGGTCAAGGTTTTTATGTAAAATTTTTTTGCCTTAGCACACTCTGAATACGAAGGAGAGTGTCTTATCTAACAGCCTGTCAAATGTGTTGGGCACTAAGGCTTTTAGGATAGAGGCTGTCTCTTATTACATGGAGTTACAACATCCAGCAAAGATACCTTTCCAACCATTGATGGGAGCATGGAATGCTACAGATAAGTGATTTTAAAAGGGAGATCCCCAATAGAGATAAATAACCTGCAAATAAAGACAAATCCCCAACCCACAATCTGTAAAGTTTCTTACGCAGAGTAAAAGCTGATTCATTTCAAAGACATTTTGCCAAATACAATTTCTTTCTACAAGGATGCCATTTGGAAAAATGTCAGGATTTTGGAGAAATTCCCAACAACTGAGGGGTGAAAAGGGAAAGGGAAAGAAACACTGAAATCAACTGAGTTTGAGCTGTAGGAAATTAAGTTCTCTGTTTGTTTCTCCCACTGAAAGATAAAATTGAGATGCAAAAGGCAGGATTTGTTCCCATTTGAATTAATCACCTTTGTAAAGAAGCTTAGATTGAAACCAGCTTGTCTTTAGGTTTTCAGTTATTACTACACAAGATCCTAAATGTGTGGGTTTAGCATGAGGGAGGCACTAACACATATTAGGATATAAAGGTACTTGAGGAAGCGCAAACATGGCATCAATCCCCATTACCTGGATGACCAAATGAAGGTTTCCCATGAAGCTGCATATCTGCTTTAGACTGTAATCTAAAATATAATTAATGTGACAAAGGAGTACTTAACTAAAGTGACATTTATACCTTCCTGGTTCTCTTCTCCCTTCGGATTCTCCGTCACTTGAGCATTTGGGGAGTGAGCTGGGTTTGGGGTTGCACCTAGAATTTCATGTCACAGAAGGTAAAATCAGTATTTTTTTCCAGCTATAAAACAGCATTATACTGCAGGGTTTCTGCATCTAGTCTTCAGGCAATCTGCTGTTTGTTTGCCCGGACATCACTTGGAAATCTAAGCAAGTTCGCTGAACTCACCTGCTCCCCCTCTGGACCTGACTCATGGTTTTGGGCAGAGTGTCCTCTAGCGGCCACCCAACCCAACCTTGCCTTACAAAAACGGGTTGTAAAAGGCCAAATTATCAGCTTCAGCCTTTATCCAACAACTGGCAGCTGAGATCAGAGTGCTCCGTGTGAATATGACAGCTCTTAATTCCAATTTGAGATGTCAAATGCATTAGAAGCACATCCTCCACGTGCATCAGACGACGTGCGTTATGTTGAAGTCTTCATGACTTAAGCTCTGTTGATTGCTCCCCACATCACCTCTTTCCAAAACACGCTGGGCTCTGTTAGGACATGGCAGCACAGCTACTTGGGAGCTGCTCAGTAAGGAAGTATTTCTAGGCAAATAAACAAAAGTGCTCTCTCCAAACCATGCCCGAGTATTTTGGAGTCATTATTTTCCCTGCCACGTCCGGCCACTTCGCAAATGCGGGGCTTTTGCCTCCTGCTTCTGTTACATCTTGGTGCATGAACTCTGAGCTCTAAATCAACCCTCTGCAACAACAACAACAAAAAAACCCCTCCTAGGTTTAATTTCTATTGCAAAGCTCTCTCTCAAGGAGAGCTGGGCCAGGCCTCGGGCAGGTTTCCTCACATACCGTCTGGAATCGTATTTCAGCGCCCGGCTGTGCCATGGGGGGCAGATTCAGGAAGGATTTGCCCACTGCTTTGTAGGCATGGGATCTTCAGCCAAGTCAGCAGATTAAACAGCAGCCACGGGGAATAATTTGAGTGCAAAAAGGCAAGTTCTGCAACCCCCACGTTTACTTAGGAGCAGATATTCCCTTGAACTTGAACCATCCCTCTCCCACCTTGCTTATCTCGCCTTCAGGACGAATGGGATGATTGTGAGATGTTATGAAACATCAGCAATCCCACTCCCCTTACTCTCACATTAATTTATCTGATTTTCCATCAACATGAAAAAATGTTTAAAAAGGAGTGCGGAGCTCTGAGCAAGAACCAGAATTTAACTCCTGAGCAACTGAAATTAAAGTTAACACCCTTGTGTTCCATGCTCCAGCACTTCCAGCCTCTTCTACACAGACTTTTCAAACCTGTAGAATGCAAGGAAGTTTGGGGGGTTCTCTCAGGCGTGTTTCTTTCCCCCCTCCCACCCTTCTTTGTTTTATTTTTAGCTATCAATTCTGTCCCAGTAGAATGACTTCCCTCAGGGGACCTACCCCCTCACTACGTCCCAAGGAACTGTGATGTTTTACGTTTTGCAATGAAGTGAACATAAACATTATCCGACAAATTTAATTTCCTCGATACCATTTCCATGACACATCCATGGCTTCCCAAAGCAGAAAAGGATTTTCTTTCAGCAAGCATCACGTGAAGGAAAACATTAACATTGAACTAATCTCCTGTTATAGCTGGTAAAAGGACATTTATCATACACACAGATGACAAGAAGAAACACACAGATAGGCAATTATCCTATGAAATAAAGGTTAACAGATTCATTTAATTAGCAGCAGCTGTATTTGCTGTTGTGATCAGTTGCCTACCGCAGCTGAAGCCAAAATATTATTCTCAATACTAGAGAAATGAAAGCCTTGAACACCACCTCTCAAAAATCTGCATTAATTAAGCACTGAAGCAGAGCCCAGAGGACAAGAAGGGAGCTGCAGGTCAGAATGCATGGATCAAACTCCTGACGTGTGTGGTTCAGGCAATTCCTTGAAGTACAGAAATCAACTGAATCACCTCTGGGTACCTGCTGCCTACGGGCTGATCAGCCAGGTAAGTGAATTCACTCTTTAACTGCTCTGATACATTAAATCCAGACCAGTCGTGTGTGTGCTGATTCCAAAAACCACCTTGCACAACTGCATCACATAAAGGTTTGGAACTCATCAGCTGGGCAGGTTTCTTTTGAGATTATATTCTGAGGAGTTCATCTAAAACTATGCACCTGCACCAAATGTTTTTTTCTAGTGTTCTAGTGTCTTAACCTTCAGTTATGGAAATGAGTACTTATCTGCAAAGTAATCTAATCACAACAAGATACAAAGCCATGTTAAGAAGGCTAAAAAGTCTTTACTGAATTTATTGATACAGAAACACTTATTAATAAAGTTTAAATTGTGTAACACTTCTGCATGCCTCAGGCCAATTTAACTCTAGTTTCAACACAGAGATTTTTCAGCTTACGCACTCATGATTAAAGCAGCTTGAAGATCAGTTCTTTTGCAAATTTACTGCAGGATTGAAACCTGAAAGGAGTCACAATAAAAGTGATGACTACTTGGAACACAAAAGGGAACAAAGCAGGTGCAATTCCTAGACAGCTTACAGACCATACAAACTCAGCTCTAATACAATTCCTCTGCTAGAAATGCCTACAAAACTACAGTGCAAGTGCTTGTGCACAGGGAAGGTGTATTTACAGTTCCCCCTTATTTACAGGCTATAAGCAATACTATTTCACAATTATATTACACATAAAATTTCTACTATGTGTTTGTTTGGACCTGTGTTTTTTTTTTGGACAAGGGGACAATTTGACAACCTAGAACATAAATTTCCTGTATATATATATTTATTTATTCAACTTCACCCAGGAAAAAAATAGCAGTATTTATGCATCTTATAGAAAGCTACAAAAATCTAGCAAATGTAATAAAAAAAGGCAAATCTGGTGAAAAATCCAATAAAATATCTTTTATAACTGGGGCTGGGATGGGGAATAAAAATCAAACAGGGATAAACGAAAGATTATTCTCCCTCAACTGGTCAGCTCTAACAGAATCTCAGGAAGGCTTACTAGTAAGAACCTGAAGTTTAATGTCATTTTTAAAGGAACTCTTTAAAAGTTTCATAATGAAACCGAAGGATGACCTGGCAGCCAAAAGCAGGAGGCACCCTGAACTAGAGAGGTGTGGAAATTGTGCCATCATACAGAAAGGCACCTGGTACAACACCTATTAAGCAGAAATGTCTAACAAATACAGAGGCCACAGCCTTTGGGGGAGCACAGAGAATAATGACACCTAGATTAAGCCTCTATTTACCACCATAATCAGGATATTCATCTGTGGAAAGAAATCCATTGCCGTTGCCAGAGTGACACGGTGGGCACACGCAACGTTTACAGGAAACCATCAGCTCAGTGGCCACAGAACTGCCCCACTTAAAATAGAGAAATAAAAACCTCAGGGAGCAGGCTGATTTGGGGTACCATTTAAGACGAGAAGTGGAGACTTAGGAAAGCAGAGGCAAAACACAGCCTGTGCCTGTGTTATGTGCCTGCAGCCACACGATACAGGATTAGGAGACGATATTCTCATACACACAACTCCTACAAAAAGCAAGGAAGAGTTCTTCACTTTGGGCTCAGGCATACAAGAGTTACCCGTTTATTTTCAAAGCCACACAGAACTTTGAAACACTATTTATCATGAAGCAATTTGTGCAACTCGGGACCATTAAGCAAAAACCTGGCGTATTTTTTGGCAAGACAGTCTTTCATTGCTCCTCAGAGAATGAGGAGACAGCCCATACACACACACACACAAAAAAAAAAAAGATACAAAAGTGATACCATCTTTAGTGCTTCTGATGGGGCAATGCTTTAACACAGCTTCACCACCTACTGAGAGGGGGCCTTTCATCCCCCCCAGCTTTAGGAGTCTTTCACATCAACACAAACTCAAGTTTCTTTCCAGCCTTTACCAGTTTTTCAGGCAGATTTTTCAAACAGGCTGAACCAAGTGAAACTCTTCTAAACACAGTATTTTTTCCTCCACAGACACTGTGGATTCCCCATCCTTGGAACTATTCAAGGCCAGGCTGGATGGGGGTCTGAGTAACCTGGTCTAGTGGAAGGTGTCCCTGCCCATGGCAGGGGGTTGGAACGAGATGTTCTTCAAGGTCCCTTCCAACCCAAACCATTCTGTGATATCACGGAATCTCCTTCCACCTCCGTGACAGGAAGACTAGGGAATAAAAATTAGAGCTCACATCCACAGTACTGCAGATTGTCAAGTCCTTCCATATGAGCCTGTTGCTGCAGGAATGAAATCACGTACCAAGCTGAGCAACCTCATCCCACACACGGCACGTGGAACTCGTGTGCACAAGTTGTATTCCAGTCACCTCACCTTGCCACATCAGGGGCACACACAGAACACCTAAAAACTGCACCAGTCTGCCTTTCTACACTGTTTCCAGGCCCTAGATACCCTCCAGAAAACGATATTGGGCTGATTTGCCCCTCAGGTACCTTTCAGTACCTCTGTTCAGCCCAGATGATCACACTTATCTCACACGACAGCAAAACCCACAGATTCTGCTTTCACAGTCCGTTTTCACAAACTCACTGCTCTGCAGCTCCTCTCTACCCTCCACCCCATTTGGGATTACTCTGTAAACATTTCCAGAGACCACAGTCCCAACTCTGACAACCCCTGCATCCTGTCAAAGCCAAGCAGCTTTGCAATTCCTCACTTGCCTCCATCAAAAAAACCCAAACAAACAAATAAACAAAAAAAAAACCTCAAAAACACACAAAAAAACCCCCAACTCATTTACTAGAACAGGTGCTTCCCATTAAGAAAACCAGTATTCTGTAAAACACTTTTACTTTTTACTGGAAAATTATATGTAGTTTATAAGTAAAACAGAGCAACCAAAGAGGAGCTGATGCTTTCCTTCTCTTTCAAAACCTGGATGCCACAAGGGTAATGCCAAAAATTTCCTTCCTTTCTGTAAAAGTTGTGCTTTTTCAGACTACTGGAAGAAACTAGATTGGCCAGGTCAGTTTTTACTAATAATCTTCATCCTCCATTAAACACACACCATGGTAAGACACATGGCAGGTTTACTGGGAGAGAGCACAGACAGGAAAGGTCTTTGGGGAACTGCTTAAGAGATTTTCAAAACTGATATTCGGTAGAGCAGCCGTGAGATTTTTAGAGTATCTCTGTGCAGTTAGTTTCAAGGGAATTAAATCCTCCTTTCCATAAGCAGCTGAGCATTTCACCAACTTGCTTCCTAAGGAATCCCTGCTGTAGGATAAAACTATAGCACACAACTGAGAAGGACGAAGAAACTCAAAAAAGCTATAATGTTGAAGTTTACAGCAGCCACATTCCCCAGCCTACTGCTTTGGGTGGTCACATTTGCAGGCAAGCAAGTGGTGTACATTTGTCAAGCCCTAAGTAGTACTTTATTTTCTGCCTACTTCCCACTTCCTAGAAGAAGGAAACTACTTCTCCCTGTAATAAAGCAAGTAATACTTCAAGGGATCGGGCAAAGGCAGACTCAAGACCTTTTCCCTCAAAAAGTTTACAGGAGGGTCTGGCTTTAGTTCAGAGGGTTTGGTTTCTTCCTCTTCCTGCCTCTCCTCCTCGATGTCCTCGCTGTTGTTGTTATCATCCGACGGGCTGGAGATCCGGCTGGCGAAGACCTCTTTGTCCAAGAAAACAATCGTTTCCATGCGCCGGCGACGGATACGTCTCCGTTTAAATCTCGGGGGGTTCTTCAGCCCGTTCCCAGTTTTGCTCATTGTCTCCTGATGAATTATTTTCTTAATGGTTCCTCGGATGGCGATGCGAGCCAGGTCCTGCAGGCTGCGAACGGCCACGGGGGCTGGAACAAAACAAAGCCCCATGAGCAGATACGGAGAAACTTCCCCCCTCCCCTACCACCCAAAAGCCCTCACAGGAAAAGTTCTGTTTGCTCAAATTAAATCAGGCCATTTGAAATCCCTGCTGCGATCACACAAACAGCTCTATTCAGCTCCTGTCAGCTCGGATAAACTGCGTTGCAACTTTCCAAACAAAATGTAATTACGCATTTGTCTCATTAAAAAAATTTCCCTGTTTCGATTTCAAGTTCTCAACTATTTTAAGATACACATCTTAAAGACTGTAAGAATGCAGACTTAGCAACCAGAACTGTGACTACTTCCCTACTGTAGATAACTAGACGTGAAGTTTATTTAACTCTTCCATAAAATGATTTTTCTGTTGAGCTGTTACTTCAGCTTTGCCAAGTCCAGCATTTATAAAACACAAGTGCTATTTATGCTCTTCAAAAACTGCTTCAGACTTAGTGGGAGAAGACAGGATGGAAAGCGTTTTGTAGAAGTAATTATAGAAGCGTACAGTAAGTTACTGTACTGAAATACCTCCTACATTAATGGTTTGGAAGACTGTCCTGTCTTCTGCACTTATTTGCTGCAGGCCCATAAATACACAACACAACTCATAGAGCATCAAGGAAAAAAAAAGTATTGATGCACACACATCCATGAACTAATCCTTGTCTTCTACCAACAAGTAAGTTTTCCTGGGACCTGAAGGAAGCAGAAAAAAATTACATGTAACAGGCCTCACTATAAACCAACCTACATAAAAAACATGAAGAAACATGCACTTATTGGACTTTCCAGCACAGTATGGATTGTTTCCCGAGCTCCTTTCTGTTATGTAGACACCTTTCCAGAATAAGACCAAAGCCTGACTAATCTCTTTATGAAGGTATCTCTGTCTTCAGAGGCCTCTTGACCCCAAAATCCTAATCTAGAGATTGAGGCCACTGATACAACCTGCAACTCAAACAGCCAGCCAAGGAGTGCACAACTTGTGTCCCCCTTAAGCATTCCAGCTTCAGGATAATTCTGAATTGCCGTGGGGTGAGAGCCTTGGAGTAGATACCTTATTCACAGGTCCTGCTTGTGTACTTCCCGCTGAGAACCACGTCAGTACATAATTCAGGATTGAACTGTCTGCACGTGCAAAAAAAACGACCAAAGACCCCTCAAAGTTCAGGTACAAATGATTTCACAAGCAAATCATTTGTATTTAGAATGATGGTCTAGCGGAAGGTGTCCCTGCCCACGGCAGGGGGTTGGAACCAGACGATCTTTAAGGTCCCTTCCAAACCAGGCCATTCTACGACTCTAGGATTTAGGATCTATTTTATGCCACTCCCTTTCTTGCACGAGACAGACAACTGTTCAAAAAGGAAGCACTCGGAGTAATTTCCCTGGAGAGGATTCCCAGGGATGTCACAGCTCACAGCCAAACAGCAGAAGAAACCTCCCCCATGCTCAGGAATGTCTGTACTCACGCAAGTGAACGAGCCTTGATTTTCCCGAGTCTGCGTGGTTTGGCTGAATCAAAGGAGCAAAAGAAACAGCAAGAATCTTCTTGGTCTCCCAGGCAGAAGGACCAGTACGAGTTATCTTAGTCAACTAAACCAAAACAAGCAGATTATTGTCCATTGTGTGAACTACAGTGAGATTTCTGTGCAAAAAAAAAAAAAAAAAAACAAACGACTTTTCTGCCTGGACAAATGGTTAAAGTACTAGAAGCTACAACAGTAAAAGGTGATGAGGAGAAACACTGGTGCGTTTTTTAAAACAAATTGAGAGCTTATTGCAGGATTAGCCCTAAGTAACTGCAACAGAGCAAGGGCACTGGCAGTTTGGGTCACTGCTTTCCCAGACCTTCCTCCATTCTGGGCCAGAACTGCTGTGTCTGATGCCTGAGAAAACTCAGTCAGCAACGAACATTCACTCCTGAAGAGGTCTGCAGATCACTGGATTTATGTTCCAGCTCAAATCTCGTACATTAACTCACTTCACTTACTGGGAAGGAACGCTGCACCCTGCTCCTCTGTACCCTGACAGAGAGAAAAGGTCAGACACCTCCACCTCAGTCCATTAAAACAACACACCTTTATACCAGAGAGATAAAACTGTATTGCAGTTGAGCTCACACATGGGGCACTGGCCCACTTTTTAATAAAAGAATCCATTGACACTTGTAAAAAGACATCTTGCAGGCTCTTTCACAAGCCAGTTAGGGTGCAAAATTGTGCATTTTATCATTAAGCACAACACTAGATTATGTAATTGAACAAAGCCTTGCTTACCCTTTCTGCAGCATGAAAGTAAAACTGCAATTAACAACAGACTTCAATAGGTGAAAGATTGGTAGAACTACAAATTTCTTAAATATTATGAATGTGCAGAGTTCAGTTTCCACTCACAGTGAAAACTGGTGCACCTAATGCTTTCTTCAGCCTGCTACAAGGGCAAGATAAAGGAACAGCTATTGACCAAATCAAGAGCAGAATTAAGAATAACTGAAAGAGAAACAGGAGGAGAAAGGCACTCAACCTTCTCTTCCAGAGGCATGACAAGAATTCCCCCAACTTTCAAGAGGTTCTTCATGTAGTCCTCGTGTTCCTTCTGTACTCCAGCACCACAGTAAACACGGTCATACTGAGTGCAGTCCGGGGAGATCTCTAAACAATTGCCAGTAACAAAGGATGGCTCACAAAATTCAAATCTGAAAGTGAAGACGACTTGTATCAGACAAGAATATTACAATTTATCAAATGAATTATTTTCACAATTAGGAAAAAAACCTCAGTTTTACATGATTTCTCCTCCAAAGCCCACCTATTCGAGATATTATTGTAACAGAACACAGCTAGAAGTCTCAAAACCGCAGAACAATGAGGTCAGAATTCAAGGACTAAGCTCTCCAAAGGATAAGGATGCATAATTTCATACTTGAGATGCAGGGAACTCTTCAGAACAAGCTATTTTTAGTCACCTCATGTTGACTCAGTTATAATATGCAAATATAAATATTAGACCTCTGATTCCAGACAAAAAAAGTCTTTTGAGGACTGCACCTGGGTTTATTGTTGCATTTTCAAAAGCTGGCTTTCAGATGTGGGGAACTATCACCTGATGCTACAGAATTATGCTTAGCTGAAGCAAATGGAAGTTTTGCCATTAGCTTCGAAAGAACTGTGATTTTACCCTTCATAAAAAAAAAAAGACCTTTTGCCTGCAGCATTTCTGACTCAGTGTAAAAGAAAAATGAATGACTCAATGATGCTTCTGGTTTTCTTCACACGCTCCAAAACTACATCAATTTTAAGCCCTACATTTGTGAAGTTGTACAACACATCCATTCTTCTACTGGTATCTGGAGTGGCAGCTCTATATAGCACCTATTTATTCCTAAACACTTCCTGAAGCTTTCTGGTTTTGCAAAGCGTGCTGGACATTCAGAGCAGCCAGTGAACAGTTCCTGCACACGGTGTTCCAACAGCACAACCCAGCAGACATCACTCAGCAATGCCAACTTTCCAGTCCTGATGATTCCTGAATTCAGCTCACTTTTGCGCCATAGCTATATTTGTCTGGAGAGAGAAAAAAAAGTCTTCCTTAAAACATCTATTCAAAACAATAGCAATGTGACTCTGGAAAAAAAAAAAAAAAAACCACCCAGTTGAGCACCAACCACGCCAAAAACCGTCAGCCTGCTGCCAACATCCAAAAAATACAGCCCTCTCACCAGCAGCTTTCCAGTACAGCAGGAGCAGCACGAGGCTGAGTGGTCTAAAATCCAGCATGTAATGACTTTGATTTTCTTCCTCCCAGGAGAGGAGGATATCAGGTATCCAGAGATGCTTCGCTTCCCTGTTTGAACAAACCGTGCAGCGGATCCAAAAATACGACAGCTGCAACTTTTACTGCTGAGGTTACTATTGGCAGGGGTTATCTTGCTGGAAAGTTATTACTCGTCACAGCAGCAAAACGGAGGTTCTAAGGAAGAACATAAATCAAATCCCAAGCAGTTTTAGTACCAACTTAATCATCTTAAAACTACCTCCATATTTTAAAACGCCATTTCTCTTCTTTTCAGATAAAACATATTAGGCCACCACAGAAATCAGTTCATGCTCTTCTCATCACCGTGCCTGCTCCCAGACCACAAGAAGAACTCGTATTGATAATTGCAAGTTTCAAGCTGTTACTGCAAGTGCATTTCAAAACAAACAAACTTCCTCAGCTCCCCCTAAGCCCTGCAACATCAGCACCACTATTAAAAACACAGCCAACATTTCAGAAACTCCCCCACAATACACACGGGCTTCGGAGGTCACACACTGCAGCTCAGCAAGCCTAAGGAGCCTGAATCCTCGGATTACCCTGAATCCAGAGGGGCCACATGGGAGCCAAGAACCGCCACGACTGAAGCCAAAGGCACAAGATTCATCCGAACGGGCACTCTGCACTCACTTGTCGAAGCTGTCGCTTGTTTTAATGAAGAAGTCCAATTTCTGCTTGGCGTATTCGATCACGTCCGAATGAAGCTCCACGCCGTGGTTAACGCCAAAGGGACCTGCAAATGTGGAACACCAGGAAAATGGTAACAGGCAACACCACAAAATCCAGCAGGACTAATACAGTTTGGGTGACTTCCTGGAACAGATTTTTCCGTGAGTGTCAGACAGTCAGTGTTTGTGTGGGGTCAGCTCTCTCAGCACTACAATGGGAATTGCAACCCTATACCTGCAATTTCTGGCAGCAAATGAGCCTGTCCTGCACAACTGATGCTGAATCATTTGCTCTTAACTATGCAGGAAACTTCTCCATAGCATGGGAGCACTGCTGCCATTGCTGTAAAACTGACCACCTGGAAAAAAAAATTCCAAGGCAGAACAACTGCCTGCATGTTTTAATACATCCCTAAAAAATTTTTCATATTGTTTTTACACCCCCTTGCTGATACGCTGAAATCTTTGCAAAGGAATCAGGAACAGTCATCATCCACTGTACCTCAATTAACAGCAAAAATAAACTGGAAGATACATAAGTTGCTCAGCACTTGCGCCTTTTATTCAGAACTGACAGGGTGATTTTTGCAAAAATTCAGAAGAATACATATCGGTATCCTTGGTAATCTCAACAAACCCGGGAGAAAACCGCAAATGGGAGATGGGAGCGAGACTCTACCCTGAGAACAAACATCTCAGCAGTTAAAAGTCTTGACACCCACTAAAGGGAAGTTTGTACCCTACAGCCATTTGCTATCTGTCCTGGCAGCACAGCTCTCACTGAAACACCTCGGGGGGGAATTGCAAGTGCACAACTGCACTTGGGTGATTTGCTTTGTGTCACTGAAGATGTGGTCACAAAATCAGTTTTGCTGCACTTGGTGTTTTCCAGGGGGAATATTCCCATCCGTCTGTTATTAAGTGTCAGAAGTGGACCTCAGTAAAATATGTCTCAGTCTAAACAGCACAGTGTGAACACAAACAGGCACAGTGCAGGCGTAGTCACAGGCTTCTGTGGACATGCTTAATCCTGGTTTCAGCTTTGTACTCCTGATCCTGATCTGGGGTCATCCTTTAGGGGGAACTAACCCAAGTTCACGTCCAGTCCTGCAGGAATCCACTACAGCCACCTCTGGAAAGACATCTGTGCCTGTTCTGATCTGCCACAGAAATCTGGATCCCATCTGGTTCCAGAGAGAAGGCTGCAAGAATCCTGATAAACAAGCTGGATTAATGCATTCTTTACTTCTTTACTCAGCTATCTTTTAGTTCCATTACTTGAGGAATGATTCATTCCCGATTTCAAAACATGTTTTTTCAAAATCTAACACAAACAATTAACGTGACTGAAAAGGTATTTACCCAAGATGAGTCCAACCATAGAACTGAGATAACCAGTGCCACTGCCAAGGTTCAGAAATGACAGCCCTGGTTGCAGATCCAAAGCTTCCATCACCTCAGAGTAAATGCACGGTGCTGAGAGATGAATATTCCCATGCTTCCATGCCAAGTCCTTGTAGGCATTGTCTTTGAACTCTTCCAGGTAGTAATCTGCCCGATCAATGGCTCGGAAGGCCTGTTCCACCAGTTCTGTCCTGATGTATTGTGCCTCCTTCAGGTTATCAATTAATTCATCATTATCTTCTCCCGCACTCACTGCGCCTCCCATCTTCAGCAGTCTTCTATAGACACTGAAAGCAAAAGAATAAAGGAGGGTGAGGTACAGAACATGCACTTCAACACTAAATTATGCTGCTGTACGTGAAGTACTTTGAGAGAGACCTTTATGTACTCCAAGGACCACAAGCACCAGAAAAAACATCACCCAGCAGCACTCCCAGCCCCCATTCCAACAACGGAAAACAAAATGCAGCAGATCTGGCATCCAGTACCTGACACTAGCTGGGGGGGGGGCAGAAAAATCACAATAGGCAATTTCAATGTGCAAGTCCTGTCTTCAAACACCCCCAACGATTTACCAGCACGTCAGCTTTTCCACTGAACCCTTTTATATAAAGGATTATTCCAGCTCCTGTGCTTGTAGGTCACTTTTCATTGCAAGCCCAACCAACAGTGCAAGTTTGGCCTGTCTGTCAGAATTCTGGCCACGAGCAGACTTTCTATCTCTAACAGCACCAATTAAGAGACAAAGACACAGGCAGCAAATCCAGAAAAATCTCAAATTACATTTTCTTTGAACATGCAACAACTCTGACCCATCAACCTGGCTTACTTTAGCAAATGCACTTTCACACAGCTCATCTCCAGAGCTTGAGCCACCACCATTAGTAAAGCACTTAATGATACAGACAGCAACTGCAGAGAGAATTTCCACTGCTGCCTGTGGAATTTCTTAGGTCCTCTTAAGCCTGGGATGAGCTCACCTTCAATTTGGTAACCCCTGAGTGACAGAGATCTCTGAATTACAAACGCTTCTGACTTCACTGACACAATCACGGACCTATTCAGGCTTGTTGGTGTGGGGTGAGGAAAGCAAACACCAAAAGACCATGTAGTTAAACAGCTACAGGTTTTAAAGGAAAAGGTATGGGGGCAGGAGAACACAGAACAACTTATCACTCAGAATTAACCCAGCTTTTCCCCCCCCGCTTCACCTATCTTAAGAAAAAAAAGAAAAATCCTTTCCAGAAAACGCAACATGATTCTTTTAACGCATTTTATTTACAACGCCTTTCCCTGCTCACAGTAATAACCACAGAAGCAGCAGCTCTGGAGTTCATTCCTGGGATCTGAAGATCTGCCTACAGCAAAATTGCTGGGAGTTTATTTGTTACATCCAGCAAGAGCAAATTACAGACTTTCGTTTTCAGAGGAAACAAAGAAAAGCTACAGGACTCCAAGGAAATTTCACAGTTATTCAAATAACATGCCATTCTGATTACCTGGAGAGGCAAACAAAACGGGATATACTTAGGCAGGGACCTTGAGCCATTTTTTAATCCATTCATGTCTCAAACGCATCAATCCAGTTTCAGACCATTAATAAAACTCAAAATAAAAAGCCACCCCCCTCCTTTCAACAGCGACTCCTTCATTTTCTCTCCAAAAAATGACTGTGTTTTATTACTTCACAGTGGAAACACATCAAGTTGAAGGCTTTGTTGGGTTAATCTACCAATTATTTTCCCCCCCTCCTCTTATATACTCAAAACCTCAGTGCATTTGCACCCATAGGGGTTGCCTGTATCTTTGGTCAATACACTTTATCTAACATTCCACGTTAAAATACTCTCTTCCCCGAGGGTATTGATTCCCTTGAGTTTCTTCTACGTGTTTTTGTTCTTGGGCTTGCTTATTTCTTCCAATCTTTCTTCTATTAAAAAAAAAAAAATAATCTTGATTTTTGGATTTAAACTAAGAACACAAAGCTGCGCCTTTAACAGTGTTGCACTTTGGACCCCCAATAAACTCCTCCTGATGTACGTGAGCCCCATTGGGGCAACTGGTCTGACCTGGTTTTAGCTCAGCTATACGAACAAGTGTTTTTCCAAGTGTTCTACAACGTGGAACACAACAACAGTTGTTGTCTGAGACATTTTAGTAACGAGATCAAGGAACATCCGAGCTGCGACAGGCATCAAAAATAATCAGTTTTACTGGAAATTAATTTACTTCCAATAAAACGAATGTTTTATGTGCAGAACTTTGGGCATTCAGACTCCTCGTAATGCAATCCTACATCTTTCTTTAACTTTGAGGGAACCAAGACCGTGGGCAGGGCTTATTTTTAAACAAACTTCTCAAAAGAAAACCCTCCACCACGAGCCCAGCCGGAT
>VZRE01003990.1:71269-84937 GCA_013396775.1 Cephalopterus ornatus | reverse complement strand
AATCCGGTTTACCTCCGACACAACCCCCCGCCGCGACAGAGGTGAGAGCACAAACCCCACGGTTTGTCCATGCAGGCAGGAAAACACATTAAAACCCGCATATTAATTAACACGTCAATAAAAATAAATGTAATTTTGCCACGGTTATTTTTGGTTCTTCCCCCCCCCCCAACTTTGTTTTCCTGAAGAGGGGAAACATATACAGAAACCTCCCTTGCAGAAGATCCCTTTTCCTTTTTTTTTTTTTTTTTTTAAATGAGTTGATACCACATGTTTTCATAGACNTTTTTAAACGGAGCCCAGATGCTGGTCAGGATTAAGGTTACACCAAACACATTCTACATTGCCATTTTCCAAACAGAATAAAGCAGATGGAAAAGATGGAAGAGGATAAAGCAGGAACGGAGCAGCACTGAAAACTGCAAGCCCTGCACTAACGCTGGAGAGGAGTGAGCTGGGATGCCAGGAGAGGCAGAAAGAAAGAATCCAGGCGTAGCAACGCTGCATATCACATTCCTCACGGTTAAAATGAGTATCTTTAATTAAACAGCTGTCAGAATTTGGGCTTTAAAGCTTATATTTCAAATGGGAAAAAGAAATTCAGCTGCAGCCGTTCACTGTGTCTCCTTGGGGCTCAGTCCTAGAAGATGTGAAAGCCACTGGCCGGGGGCCATCAGAGTACTTAAGTCTCTGTGTAATTTTAAACATCAGCAGTCCCGGTGATTTTAAGGATATACTCCCTTAAAGTTAGCCACGGACTCAGCACTTTGCAGGATCCGCCCAGCAGACTCATAGCAGCTCAGAGCTGGAGAACACGAGTATCTGCACATCTGAGAAACAAAGACAATCTTCTTTTCAGGGGGCTAAAAATTTTTCTTTCATTTCTAAAGGGCACCAGTTCATCCATACTGGGAAATTGGGTCAAACTGGAGTGGGGAGGTGTCGCTGAATCCACGCTGGTTCGTAAAATACCACCATGTGGCAAATCCAAATTTTAGGTGAAATTCTACAGTGGTGCACAGTTTTCTCACCATTGTGACTCAGTCCCATGATGTGCTCTGAGAATCTCGTGCAAAACCTGATTTTAAGACCTTTTGTTGGTATTATATAGGCACACCCACCATATAGAGGAAGAGCACACAAACTATTAAATATTCATGCTATGGGGAGAACACTTAGTAGCATCCCTTCGTTCCAGCTGTACAAAGGCAGGCAGAAATAACTGGCGGAAAAACAAGTTAACCAAACCAATCCCAATATTCCACCTAAACAAGGTGTTGAGCAGCGTGGAAACATTTGCTTGTGGAAGGGTCAGGGAGAAATTCTACTTATCTGCCTTTCAGCAGCCACCCATCAACGGGTATTTCACAATCTGAATTCTGTAATCAACCCACATGGGGAGCATCAGGAATTCACACTTCGCCACGGGGGTTCTCTGTGTGGGGGTGGGACCGATTTTCTGCTCGAGGCCTCCACCCCATCGACCTCAAACGCACGTGGCCTCGAAGTCAGACTGTGAATGTCACGAAGTTGGTACCTCGGTGACATTTACTTAGAAACAACAGGAAAAAAAAAAAATCAAACACGTTCTGACCAGCTTGGCTGGAACTTTCAGGGTTCAGCTGCGGGACTGTGAAACGAGGTCATTTTTATCTATCAGTTATCTCTGACTTGAGAGGAGCCCGTGATCACACCTCAGCAATAGCTCTGCTCATAAAGGCTGGGCACAGCACATGAATTTTCAGTGAAAACAAGGCACTGGTCAGAACTTCCTCTGTAAAACACGCTGAAGAATCATAAAAAAAGACGTAATTTCCAAATATTTGGAAAAATATTGAGTGTATCTGGCAAACCCCCCCAAAAAAAACAACACCGAGAAAACCACCCCAAATCCAAACATTTAATTACACGGAATTGGGGACCTGAGTGAAAAATGCTCAGAAAGATTCCTATTCGGTTTAGCCGTCGGAAAAGAGGGGAATTAACTACATCACAAAACAAAGTATTTAAAAATATTACTCTTCCCCAGATGCAGGAAACACAGTGACTGACCTCGGTTTTCCCGTGCCATGGGTTCATGAAGGCACTGAGAGCTCTGGAGCCTTCCCTACGTAATCCTGACCCTCTGGATTCGCTGTCTTCCTATTGTTTTGTTTACTTTGTCTATTCTTAGAGTGTATTTTGTTCAGGACTACCTCATGCATGAGTGCAGAGTCCCCAGCAAACTTCATTTTCGGTTTAAATAAAGCTGAAGCAGCACAAGGAGCAGAACTTCTGCATGTCAGTGATCAGCCACTGGTACTTATCAACAGTCCCCCAGGATAACGGAGCCCTGGACCCAGCTATCATTGCTTAAGAACCTTCTCATTATCATTATTTTTTTAAAGAACTGTGCAATTCATTACTTTTTCCTGCATCCATGGTCGTGACAAAGCAGCTTTCTTTCAAAATGCAAAAACACCAAGCCAAAAAAACCCCAACAACAAGCAAAACCCAACCAAAACGTGAAGCCTTAGAGCTGAGTTGTGATGCAAACGAGTGGATTTTTTTCCCTACCACTTCTAGAAGTAAAAAAAAATTAATCAAATATTGTCATCCTGTTATGGGGAGAAAGGATTAAAAAACCACACCAAAATCAATACAAATACCTGGAAAGTAAGTCCAGACAACTAGAGGCTAATTAACCTGACCTCAGCAAGATGCAAAATGTAAATTATTTTTCCTCTGGAGGGGGCAAAGATGCAGAGGAAAGTAAAGAGATAAAATGGAAAAAAAAGGTTTAACACAGGCAATCATGCCAGACAAAGCTGATGTCTCTCTTTGATAAGGAAGCAGATTTTTCTGGGTAAAGGAAGGCACAGTCGATCTCACAGCCCCCAAAATCAGTGAAATGTTTGGTCTGGTGCAACACGTGAAAATACAAGTTAAATTGGAAAAGAGGAAGGTGAGCGCAAGAAAAGTTTTCTGGGTAAGAAATTATTAAAAATCCAGTGCTTCATTGTGCTGAGATGGGAACTTTTGGGCTAAAGATTGAGTGCTTTGAAAGCTTCTGCTCTCAGATCTGGTTCTGTGGTCGGCTTTAAGTGACACAAGCACGAGGAATTGGAAGGGGAGTTGTTAGTACAGATAGTTACTGACAAAATCAAAAAGCATCAGTGCAGAGGACTGGAATATCCTAAATGAAGAACTGGGTGAGGCTCTGGAACAGCACAGGAATCCTGAGGAATGGACTGGTGGAATGCAGTAATAAGATTAATGCAAATCACGGGGCTGTTCACACGGGGACTGACAGCCCAAAACTCTCCTAAACTGGGAATTCATCGCAGTTAACAGGGAAGGATGAAGACTCAGAAGCGTTATTTGGTCACAGGAATGAAGATGACAGGGGAGATGTGAAGACCAGGTAAGGCACATCCAGACGTTACGGCTCTCCTACAGAATTTTGGGTACAGCTTCTGTTCGAGAATGACACGTGAGAGCTGGAATAGTCACAGAAAAGGCTCCCTGAGCTGGTGATGAGAGCAGAGAACCTGTCAGGAGAGGAGGCTGAAGCCTCATTTCAGCAAACTCCAAGAAAAGAAAGGGAAGAGAGGACAGGGTGAGTCTGTATACGTCGGTTATGGCTTGAACACAGGTATTTAAACTCAAGGGTTACGTTGGCACCAAATATATGTCTAAAGGCCTGAGTACAATTAAGCTGATTGCTAGGATAGAATGTCTTGCTATCAGAAAAACTAGATTTATTAGAGTCCTTCTAGTGGGGCACCGAGGCTGGAAGGGACTTACTCTTTTTATGCTGGGGGTTGATGTCCTTATGGATGAAGTGGGATACGGTTTCTTCAAAATCCTGGTGTAAGGCAGCCGGCAGAGACTCCTCAAGCCCAGTGTTAGGAAACTCCAAATTAAGAGGGAATAACCAGCACCAGCAGCCCCTCTGAAAGCTCTTCTGCAACCTGGTGAAGAAGATATTCACAATTAATTTACTGGGGCTGGTTGGAAATCAGTTTACTGTCACTCTGGAACGTACAGATACAGTGGAGAACTTCGAAAGCTTTGCCATTAATTTCCCTGCTTTGCATCAGTGAAATGAGAGGAAAATCTCTGCAAGTATTGTGAAGAAACATGTATGGTGGTTAAAAAGTATTCAGACACTATAGTGATAAGCACAATGAAAATCCATGACAATTAGTAATTCTGTATTTACTGCAGCGCTTGAATTACATGCAATAAATAAAATATGGAAGCAAACATCAAATAACAAGGATAAAAGAAAACTCTGAATGAGACGAGTTTGAGACGGCAGGTTGTATGATTTAATTTATAATTAGGGACCGCATCACAGTGCAAGGAAGTGGATTAGGATGGGCAGAAGGGTAAGGAATGTACACAGGAAAACTGAACACGCCGCTCAGTTCCCTGATAAATTCATCCGGGTCACAGGAGCGTGAAGAAACACGGAACACAGAGAGAATTAATGTGGGCCCTGGAGTAGGGACCAGCTCAGCACATTCCCTGTGTCAGACAGTGCTTGGAGAACTAAGCAGTGATCCTTGTGGAGCTGAGCCTGCACACGCTGTCACCTCAGGAGTGAGGGGTCCTCTGCCTCCGCAGGGAACTCTTGGAAAACCAGGACTTTCTAAGGGTACAGCTTTCCGAAAATGCCAAAGGGTTGCACCTTCCAGAAGCTCTCACCACAGGTCTGGCTTTGCTAAAGGGCTTCTATCAGAAATAACACTCCAGGAATATGGATCACCGATTTCTTCCGTCTCAGGTCTCTTCACCTCTCCACACAAAACACACCCGCTTTGGCAACACAGCAACAAACCACCTTCTTGGGATCTCCTGCTCTTAACTGCCTGACCTCTGGAGAGGTTTTCCATGATTTCAAACACATGGTGTTCCACGCTGGCAAAGACTCCTTCCTTGGGTCTGCCACCTCTTCACCTGTCTGTAAACAATAACACGCGCTAGCACAGAGCCAAAAAGCATCTTCTCTTTTGGGGTTTTCCTTTTTTCTTTCTTTTTTTTCTTCACCTTTTTCTTTTTCTCGGTGTTCTCACCAGAGGACGCCTCACAGCCATCAGTTGTGTCTTCATGTCATCATTTGGAGCAAACCAGGATCCCAGAACTTTTCTGTTGTTGTTTTCTTCTTTCTTCAAACGCCTTTCATCTCACCTCTAGCGACTCTATTATTTTTAAAAAGGGCCATTAACTAATTATTCTGCTTGTCTTGTTAATGAGTGAAACATTTAGCAAGAAAATGATAATCTAAGACTCCTGTGTTCTCTCCTATTTGCAAACAAACACTCCCTTTCCCAGCTCAGGACTTTTAGAACGTTAACACTTTCTGGGTATTAATAAGACAAAACATATTATAATTTTCATCCAATATTGAAAATGAATATTATCTCACGAGAACAGTGCATCTGAAAAGCCTCCTCAGCTCCTGGTTTTCAGGGATGGCATTTTCTGTGGAGTTTTTTTTTGTAGCCAAGGATCCAGACACGGGCACGGATGAGGAGGGGAGCAACTGGCTGGGCAGACAGTGGTTATAATGGACCAGAAAGTGAATTTGAGTCAGCACAATAAAGATAATACATCACAGACATATTTAATAAAGCTGCTTTACGTAGGACACCCCTGACAATTATCTTGCTGAACTCAGTGAAATCTCCGCTGGAATATTCTGCCCGTTTTCAGGTACCACGTAAGAAAATAAAAGCAGATACGAGGCAACCGGAAAGAGCACAAAGAGAGCAGCAAGAATGCTGGGGGGCTGAGGAAATCTAACCTTCAAGAACAAATTGAAATGCTGGATTTGCTTAATCAATTAAAAAAAAAAAAAAAAGGAAAAAAAAGAAAAGAAAAAAGAAAAAAGAGAGAGCTCATGGGAAGGGATGAAATACCAACAAGTCCATTTTGTCAGCAACCAAATGTTCGTGTCCGCTGGAAATAAAGAGGTAATATTCTCAATTCACAGTAAGATTTGGTAAAGTAACAAAAGTGAGGTTTGAACAATGAGAACGCTGTATGGGAAGCTGTAGAAAACCCTGCATTGCTGATTTCTTTAAGGCCAGGACACACAAAACATCTGTATGGGATACAGATAGGCATCTCTCTTATCTCAGGGCGGGATGGGAGCTAAGGACCTCCTGATGGCTCTGTGACAGATATATTTGTTATTGTAGCAAATACAGGAAGAGAAATACTGGTGGGAAAGGAATGTCTCAGTCAGAAAAGTGGACTTTGGGATGAGGAACACAAGATTTTGGGCCCCTGTCACAGGCTGTCGCTTCAGGAAGTTACCTGGAGGACTTCCTCCCAACTGCCAGCTCCAGAGAGCTGAGGGAGTGTGTTAAGCACATCCCTTATGCAAATACACAGACACGCTGAGCTTGAAGTTTACAAGCCATTTCAGATTAAATATTTCTTGTTTTATTAGTTTGATTTTGCCAAGTCAAACTACTTTGATAGTCCTGCTGCAGATCTCCACCGAGCTCCACCTCGGCCCACAGTAGCATGACATCACCTAACAGTGATGGCGAATAAAGTCCAACACTGTGTCTTTTATTAAATTGCTGTGTTACCTCATGTTTGTGAAATCCTAATGCAGTTTTTCCTTACAAAGTGGCTGTTTCCCAGAGGCTTTTTCACTGGATGTCCATAACACTGAAAGTGTCTTTCCATTCCTTGCTTCCACACGCCTTTCCACATCTTTTTGGCACGTCTTTTGCACACATCAGGGCAAGCTCAAATTTTGTGTAATACCATTCTACACCCATTCCATGGTAAATCACCACCACTAATGAGCAAGGCCCTGTGCAACCATTAAGGGTTGTTCTCTGTGTTCATAAATCGTTTCTCCTGGCTCTAAAGACCATGTTTATTCCTTGAAGCTCCACGTTTGATCCTTGGACTGTGCTTGGGAAAAAGCATAGGTCATTTCTTATGCCAAGCAGAGGAAATCAAATATATACATTAAAAGAGATCCCATGACAATACCCCTGGCAAAACCGGTGGTTTTCTGCTGGAATTAATCAGAAATCCGCTCTTCCACAGGTGGCAACGGGCTCCTGCATGTTGAGGGAAGTTTTGGGTTGTATCCTGCCCCTGCAGCTCAGCTCACACGGGTTTCTAGGAATGCAATTTTGTCATCCTGATGTTTGGCTGCCGCTCCCGGCCATCCCAGTTGTGCACCAGTGCCATCAGTCCCTGCTGGCAGGCTACACCCAGGAGCACCACTGGGGAAACTGCTCCTGATAAATCCCCTACAGGAGGAGCAGGTTGATTGCATCTCACTGGTTCTCTCGCTGCATTTCTTCCATTATCGAAGCACCAAAAGCTCTGTGAGGCCACAGAACTAAACCTTTCCACCTGTGCAACTTCCCAGGAATCTGCATTGTGATGGGTCTCCCAGTTTCTTCTTCATGCAGCATTTTGAAAACAGAAGTTTCACAGGCAAAAAAAAAAAACAACAGCCCAACAAACAAATCCAGTGGATGGCAGGAGAAAGGGGATAGTCATTTGTCAGGTTGACCCACAGAATCCCAAAAATTCCTGGGAATTCCCGGTCAACACGTTGTGAAAAGTAACATCCAGCTGAGTAGCAGAACACCACTCCGTGGGATAACTGCTGAGAATGTCTTGAGAGGTAAATTAATACGAGAAAGAACCAAGCACCGTGCACCCGATTAACAGGGAAAATACCTGAAATCAGCATAACAAAGTAGGGTGAGTGCACTTGTGCTCAGGATGGTTAAACAGCTGTAATTAGATCAAACAAACTAGATTGATGTCTCATCCCTTTGTAGCTGTGGCCTCAGAAGGCAGGTCAGGAGCTAAGTTCAGTAAAACAGTTTTAGCACTGAAGCTTTTATCTAACAAGGCACAGCCACACACACTCACTCCAAAGTAAATACTACTCAGGAGACCTGCTGAATTCCAAAGAAAAAGAGTTTCTAGAGAAGAGGGCATTCTCTAAGAACAACCTGAACTTCTGTCAGTAGTAAAACTCTCCTAATTAATTTGCTAGTATACCCTTTTGGATAAACAATGCACAACATTTTGGTTACAAATTCATTCAAGGCATTTGAAGGTCTTCCTTGAGCTGTTCCCTCCTCACTTAAAGTGCCTGCACAGAACGGGTGAATTCTAATTTGCTTTGTTCTTTCAGAACCTTTTAATTAAACGTTAAGAAAACCGTGTAGAACGACGTTGCATGAAATATGGTCAGTACCTTTCCGAGAGGAGCTAAACACAAGGTAGCAGATGGTGGGAAGAGGATATATGTGAAGAAATGTGAATAGCAGGGAACCTCACCAAATCAAAGACGTTAAGGCAGGACTGAAAGCGCCTGCAAGAGCCCTGGGAGAGCTGAGGAGACGAAGCAACAACTGAGCTCAGAGATATCAGCCTTTCCTTGCTGGGAAAGGACAAAACACTGACAGGAAGCTCTAATCTTGCAGAGGGAACGACCCGTCGTAATTAAGGCAGTCGAGATTGTTGTGGAAGGTCCTTAAAGTGAGGTTGGAAGGAGTGGGGCAAGCAAGGACAGGTACCAACAAATACATTCATCAAACAGTCCTGGAATCAGAAAGAAGCCCCTCCACTATTTCAGAACTGTGAGTAATGAGGACATTATAAAAGAACTGATAGATACCCTTTGTATTGAACGAAAATGAGACGACCTGTTGAAATTGGGCAGGAGACCAAGCAAAGAGCAGCTCGGGAAGTCATCAGAAGAGTCCTAACCAGCAGAAACAGCCACAGGGTGACTCTGGGGTTAGGAGGAGATGTAGCTTTGTGTGTTACCGTTGTTGGCACAGAACCTGCACTCCAGGTCCTCCAAGTTGCTGTGGCTGCACAGATTGTTGGCTGGTAGCCCCATCTTCCATGATAGAGCCAAATAAATTAGTGAGTAGATTACTCTGTATCTGCATATCAGAGCAGAGCCTGGATGAAGACCAAGAAGGTCTTTCTAGCATTTTGATTAAAAAAGTTATCAATAATAGACCTGTTCTGTCAAATGGAAGCCACCAAACACCAGAGGATCTTTAAGGGTGAAGGGAGGCACCCTTGGGAAGCAGGGCTTAGCTGATGACAGCAAATTCAATTGAAGGAGTAGTTGGAAAAAGTATCTATTCTAAACGTTTATATTTCAAATAGCTGTTAGAAATTACTTAAAAAAAAAAAAAAAGCAGTTGCTTCCTCTTTTCCAGAAGGATTTGTTGTAGCCATCACTAATATATGAATTAGTTAGAGTTAATCCAAATGAATACTCTACCAAATATGGGAGGTAAGGGGAAGGAGCAACTGGTGACCAGGCTTTTCAAGTAGCACTTGATGAGCAGTTTCTTTCTCTTTTTGCACCAAAAATATTGGCATCTCAAACATGTCTTCACACACCTCCACCTCCAACAGAAAAGCCTGAAACTGCAGTGAGATGGGAGGGTTATTGAACTGTAGATGGGAAGGATGCAGGGTTTGGTTAGCAGGTCTCAGGAGCTGCAAAGAGGAACAGCTGGGCCATGGGTTTTCTTAATGTGTCCATTTGCTAATCACTAACCAATAAAACCTGGGAAGAGCTGCTGATTTGTGAGGTGTCCCTTCCATGCAGCTGCAGAGAAGTGCCAGGAAGGAACATCCCTTGTTCTGTGAGCCAAGGGACACCAAAGTGCCCAAGAAGCTGCCTGGAGCTGGTGACAACTCTCAGTGCATTCTGAGCATCAGAAAAAAGGGTAACAGAGGGAAACTGGCAGCACAGTGGGAGAAAGAAAACGTCAAAGAAATCTGGAGCAACCATCCAAACACAGCACGTGGCTGCCGAGCCCGCGGAAGTCACCTCGTGGGGACACACGTTTCCACAGCACAGCTCCACGAACTTCACGGGGCCGAAATCACAACTCTACTCTCATTTTGTATCTCCTCCTGCCCCAAGTTCCATTTGTCTGGGTGATTTATGAGGTGAGCTCTGGCTGTGCAAAGCTTCTCTCCTTCTGAATGGAGGAACAATTCAGATAAGAAACAAATGTCTTCTGAGTGAATAGAGGAAACTGGACTTAACCGCATCGACTAAGGTATTTATTGTACATCTAGGCCAGATGAAGCTTAGCACATTTAATACATATAAAACTGCAGAATGCTGCTGGGAAGAGCAGAAAGCAAACAAAACAGGCTCACAGGTTCCTTAGTGATTTAAATTAAGCCACTGAAAGTAACAGAAAAGCGAGAGCAACAGATATCTAGGAATCCCAGTGGCCGATTCCAGCCACCCACAGGAGCTGAGGAGCAGTCTGTGCTCTCTGGCCCCTCTGGGGCAGCACAGCTGTGATCACACAACCCCCAACAGGCAGCACTTCTGTTGATTTCATAAATTGTCCCGAGGTTCCTTGTCACGAAAGGCACTGGATGTAACTACGGACAAAAAAAATAAAATACAACTTGCAACTCACAGGCCTGGTCCCTGAGCACGTGTGGTGACTCAGCAGTTCGGGAGGATCATCAACACTTTGTAGACAGGAGAGAGGCCAGTGCTAAGAGATAAACTGCAAAAAATAAATCCCTGTGGTGTAACTTCCACTTACCAGTTCAGAAAAGACCACGTGCAGAACTCTTGGAACGCGGTGAAATCACAGAATTCAAAATTCTAAGCGCAGAACCCATCATTAAGTCATCCATTTACAATTGTTGGTGGCAAATCCATCTACTCCAGATGGGAAGAGGTCACCCTCTTCTTTTTCCAGGGTGAGGATATGAATAATTTGAGTGATTAAAGCTCAAATCAGGTGTGAAAATGAAAGATCAGGAAAACATGGAAGAGAAACCACACTCCCAAGGAGATACTCAGCTTTCATTCTGGAATCAGAGAAGGCTCCCTCCATTCCCTACTGCCACAAAATACAGGTGAGCTCCTACGTTTTTGGTTTGGTTTTTTTTTTTTCCCAAAGAGTTGTCGCTTTTAAAGGCACATTGAAATCTTATTTTTACTTTTCCGGTCTCCCTTCTTCCATCGGAGATGACCTAAATTTTGAGCTGAAGCACTCACAGCATCCTCGCCTGGAATAGAAAACAACAGCAAAAAAACATCAGGCTGCGAAAAGAGGCAAAATAATAGGGGGGAAAATTACAGTGAAGACCTCCCTGAATAACTGGAGGTCACAAACGCTGCAGAAATAGATGCTGAAGTGGTGCTACCCAGAGCCGGTGGACACAAAGTGGCTGTATTTACAGACTCCTGTCAGAGGGACAGGTGGGCAGGATGTGAATCGAAGCGATTCTGGGAATACCCAAGAGCTCTCAAAATTTCCCTTCAAATGTAGCACTATATTCGTGGGGCAAAAAAATGTCACCGATGCCAAAATCCAAGAGCCTCCTGTCACAAAAAAAACCCCAAACAAACAAACCAACCAAAAGTTGGAAGCTTACGAGGAGTGTTCAAATGGAATTAAACAGCTACAGAAAGGGGTAGAGGGAATATTTTGTGTGCTAAGGAGAAAAATGTATGGAAACACAAATACAACCAGGTAACCAGCAGTAGAGACATTCACCCACCTCATTATTAACAAAAAACCTCCCCAAATGTACTTGCAGAAACATTTATTTTGCTTTATTTTATCATCTTAAACAGCCGACAGAAACCAAGATTATAATCTGTGCCTTTTTAAAATTCCATTCAACAGATGTTCATAAGCAGACTCGAGCCAAATTTCAGCTCCCCAAAAGAATATTCAGCCCGAGAACTTTCACAAATGGACGATAAAGTCCCGCTTCTCCCCTTGTAATCATTGCTTTTCTGAGACATCAAATCCTCTCTTAGCCTCATTACAAGTTCCCACCAGCATAAAATGTATTTTTCATTTCCATTTCCTATAGTATTGTTTTCCAAAAATGGCATTTTCCAGCACAAGACAACTCTCCTTCACTCCTTTTTTATGTCACCTCCTCAGTACGAAAGGATCATCCTAGTGACAAGGCTCTGTTCTTTTAAAAAGATGAAAAAAACACCTCAACCGGTATTAATAAATATTTACTTAATGTAAAGGAAAGGGAATTCAACAGTTAAGGATTAAAATTACGAGGGGGGGAAGGTGTTTGGAAAAGCGAGGCTGTAAGAAGTTTAGTGCTGTTTATGAGAATGACTGTTCAATGGCTCCTTCTGGGACACAGTGAGATGACTTCTTTAAAAGTATGGTCTAGAAATACCCCCAAATCACAGAAATTATAAGTCACTCGAGGATTTCGGATGCAATACAAAATTAAGAAATATCCGGACACATAATGAAAATGGTGGAATGAAAACGGCATCGCACTGACTCGTCTGTGTTAAAAGGGGAAGGGGGGGGGCTGAAGTGAAAGGTTTTATTTTTACTTAATTACTCTCAGTGTTCCCTGGGGACTCCTTGCAAAGAATATTTTGCATTTGGACCTAAATGCAAGCAGGATTCAGCCTTGATCTTATTCCTTGTGACAATACGCTTCTTAAATTAGAAGTCCCACAACTGGAATGTTGACACCACTGCTGGTTCCTCCAGCACCTCAGAGGCTCTTCTGTGTTATCAATCCATTAACCTGGGGAAAACATTGTTTAAAATAAAAAATAACAATCCAGGAAATAATATTTTGTAAGCTTATAGCACCTTTCATCCAAGGATTTCAATGTACGTGGAAATACGAAGTCTCAAAATATGTAAAAAAAACCAGAACCACCCAAACCCACCCAACTTTAAGGTATTTTGAAAGGATAATGTATAAATTGAGTGAGCATCCACCTGTGATGTGATTTAAGAGTCTCCTACTGCAGCATTTCACACATATTCAATCCACCTTCTGGTTACAGCGTGCAAGTTTGTGGTATGTAGAAGGAACAGCAGAGCTGGTTAAAGATTTTCTCTTGCTTCACATACTCTGCAAGCTTCTCATTAACTCATACATGACTTTAATCAGTGCTGAAGCACACATTTCCTTCAGCATGCAGGACTGGGCTGGGGGGGGGGAAATCCTCCATAAAATATTATTACAACCATGAATTAATAAAGAAAAAGGCAACATTTTCCTAAAGTGGCTGCTGATTTTCATCTCTAAAGGGTTAAACCGACCTTCACCGATCCAGAAGAGGTAATAAAATAGAACTTTAAGGACAAAAACGCAGCACTTCAAGAGATTATTATGAGGAGCCACATTCAGGAAGACAAAACCTTATTCTTAAAGCACAGATGCTTCTGAAAACAAGAGATCGCACGTTTTTAACAGCACACTGCCAAGCGCTTATAATGAATAAGCAAAACGAGGGTGGGTTTTTTTTCCTCTTTTTCGGTTTGGTGTTTTTTTGTTTTTTTTTTTTTTCCCTCCCCTTGGAGCTCAGAGGGAAGGGACATTTCATGGATGTGCTCAGAGGGAAAGGGGCATCATCCATGGATGTTCTGGCAGAGCCAGCTCTGCACTTCTGCAGGGGCTGTGGAGCTGGTGCCGGTTGGAAGAGGAAGGGATGTGTGTGTGTGTGTGTGTGTGTGTGTAGGGGGAGAGAAAACAGAGCAAAGCCTGAGAAAAACCCATCAGAGCTCCTGTCCTCCCCTTTCAGCGTTAATGGGAGGGATACGAGTCCATGGGAGCTGCAGTGGGGGATGGTGCCGGCGGAGGGGGTGGGGAGAGCCGAGCGAGGCCTTACAACCA
>VZRE01003990.1:17616-69506 GCA_013396775.1 Cephalopterus ornatus | reverse complement strand
AAGAAAAGAAAAAAAAAAGAGAGAGAGAGAGGAAAGAAAAAAAGTGAAAAGGCTCCTTTGCTGCCCTCTGCCTGCCGAGGCTGCGGGGGAGCCCGGCCGCCTCCTCGGCTGGGGAAGGGCTCGCATTTCCTGGGTGAAAAAACCGAAGAAACGGGGCCAGCTGGCGCACCTGCGGCGCTTTCACAGATTCACAGGGTCCATCAGGTTGGAAAAGACCTCTGGGGTCACGGAGCCCAACCTTTCCCTGCTCAGGATGCACTGAGTTACCCTTCTTCCCAGGCGTGGATGCGCTGCTCTTCACCTCGCTGCCCGAAAACTTCAGTAAGGGGTAAAACTCATTCCCATTAGAGTCGCCTGAAGGATGTCTCCCAAGATGAGAGGGCTTTGGGATCTGCAGTTTAATACTCGAATTATTTAACGAGACAACAGTAAAAATGCATAACATATGCAAGCCACAAAGAAAAAAAGAAGTGGAAAAAACAGGAGGGGAAAACGAGTCTGCTGATACACGAACACGGCCAGTAAATACCGTGTGGTTCATTAGATACGGGCTGGGGCGATTCTGCCCAGCAGTTAAAGGCCTCTCACTTCCTCTGCCTGCTCCAGATTGCTGCCTTGTACAAGCTCCTCTCTCCAGCTCTGCCGGTTCCCAGTTTGCCACCTTTTAAACGTGGAGTTGTTGATCCTCTCTGCTCTTGCCAAAAAAACCCCTTCCTCTGCTGAATCCACAAGTTTCAGGGATGCTGGGACTACTCAGGAAAAGCAGGCAACATGTAATGAAATTATGTGGAAGAGAAAGATCCATTAGAGCAAGGAGATACCCGTAAATCCTGTTAGCGACCAAGCATTTCCATAGAAATTTCCTGATTCTGGATGCCCCGCACCTTTCCTATGCTTCCATTTCCTTAACACCACTCCTAAATCTCTACGTGGCTTCATTTACAAACCTAAAACTCAAATGTAAACGGAGGGGGGAGGATCTCTTTGAAGTCCTGTCTCCTTTGTGGATTTTAACTCTTAAATTTTGTAGTTCAGGGTCTACTGGAAAGAGCAGCCTCCAGCTCTTGGAGTAGGAATCATCTCTTGGCTTTACACTCCTCCAGCACCACTCAGTTAAGTGTGAGCTGTGCGGTTTTAGTCCTTTTAATATCTTTTAGTTACTTGCTCTTTGTTGTACTTTTATTTCTCTGCTCTTTGTACTCCAACCAGCGCAGAAGGGCGTCTAAATACGCGGATTTATTCTGTCAGCCTCGCGCTGCTTCCCTTAAACACCAAAATATTAAAACACAAAAGCTCCCTGATTACTCATCAGCAGATCGGTGACTTTGCGCCCAGACAGCTTTCTCTGGAGCAAATTAAAACAACTCCTTCAAAAAACTTGGGCCAAGATGGATTGTTTCCAGATCCTCTTTTTTTTTTCTTTTTCCCCCTCAATAAAAAAGGCAGGTCCCAAAAAACAGCTGCTGTAGAGAAGCTTGATGGCTCACCACATTGTGATGCTGGTGGTTTTGGTTTGACTGCAATCCTGTGTTTAGAGAGCACAAGATGGGAAAATGTCACTTTGTCCACATGTCCCATAAGAATAAATCATCCTGGATACTTCAAATGGATAAAGCGTCCCCCAACAAAGAGCTCATTTCTTAGTCTGAGCTGCAAAGCTTGATGCTACCTAGATAGTTTAGATTATTTAGATTAGTTTAAATTATCACAGGGGAATTATCAAAAGCCTAAAAAAACCACCCAGCACATTAAAACAAAGAACTGAAATTCTTCAGCTGCAGGAAATACGAGTGTTGGAGAGGAAAAAAGCCCACAGCTCCCTGATTTCAGGAACTCTTAATTGAGGAAAAGTGGTTTATCCCTACATGTCCTTTTCAGTGTGCTCTTGTCTGAGTTATTGTTTGTCCTCTTGTTTTTATGGCAACCACTCCAGGATCGACCACTTTAATATTCACCCCTCGAGTGTTTGTAGTGATTCCTGAGAACTGGGAGGGATAATGTGCCCAACACAGGGATCCTCAGCACGGCTGTCTGTGTGGGGGGTGAAGATACACCTTGAGAAGTCTCAGGTTCTGAGATTAAGTCTAAATCAATTATTCGGGCTGAATTTCGTTCAATTAATGATGTTAATTGCCTGCCTGGAGACTGTTTAAAATTTGAAACCATTTCATAACTGATACATAAAGGTTTTGCAGTTGGGAGTGATTTGTTGATACCGGATCTGATACAAATCCCTCTCCTGCTGTTTTGTTGGCTCCCTGGTGCCAGGTGGAAGGGCAGTCCTGCTTAGTTTGGAAAAACAGATGATCTGGTTGAGAATTGTGCTTTATTCTAAGTAATTAGCGGATCCAGGGTAGTACTTACACCTGTATTTTTAATGTTCTGGCTGACAATATTTTTTATTTTTAAAGTTACTCGAGTAACTCCATCTCAAGCAGAGATTCTGCTGAATCTGGGCTAGCAGAATCCAGTAAAAAAAGGTGTTAGTTTTATAAAGCACTGAGCAGATCTTAACCAGGGAGAGCTGAGGTTATTGGCCTGGAGTACTCGGGACTTGCTACATCTGAAGTGGTATCGCTGAAATATCGCTGGAACACGCTGCAAGACACTCTGCTCTTCATCTTCCCGGCCTCCTGCCAGGCCTCTGGCGGAGGATAAGGGAAGTTTACAGGAGCTTCCCAAATAGGAAAAAAAAAAAAAAAAAGTCATTTAAGTGATGTCCTTGTGAATCAGCAGCTGAAGAAACGTCATGTGAAGGGAATCCCACTGTCAACGACAGAACCTTTCCCATGCCTCCGTGCTCCAGTGAAAGCCCTGGAGCGCTGTCCAGTCACAGCTCCTAAATGGTGCTAAACCTCCTCAATTCCATGCTCCGAGTGCTGGCAGCAGGAACACGGGGGAGCAGAGAGGGGACGGCAGTGTCTGTGCCCTGAGCTGCTGTGGGCACCGGTGTTCGCCTTGCCCACCACGGCTGCGCTGCAGGTCACAGGAGCTACAGCCACAGGGATGGAGAAAACACGTTGGAGGAGTCAGGCAGGTGCTTTTGAAGGAGGAGGGTGTTTCAAACACAATTCTCAGACCTCTGCATGACCTGTTTGGGATCCAGCAAGGCTGAGTTAGCCCTGAGGCCACAGGAGTAAAACGCAGGTAGAAGACAGAGGTGTCTCCTCTCCGTGGCTGCCAAGGAGAGATAGTGAAGAGGCTAGAGCACAAGACAGCACAAAATTGCCAAGACATCATGCTCATTTTTCAGCAAACACCCATTAGTGAAATTGTTTTCTTTGCTTTTGACAAATCAGTTCAAGCCCACACACATCCTGCAGGATACGTTACACTCGAGGCTCGAGCCTCTCTCATTTCCCAAACAGCTCTGACACCCTGCTAGTGATCATCTTCTGAAGGTACCTCATTTCACGTTGTAGTCCCTCATGACAAAATAATTCCCGCTGTTTATACCCTTTTTTAATGAATGGAAGATGCTCGGATGTATAAGCCAAATCCACTGTAAACATCAACAGTGGCTAAACTTGATTTGCATTTTCTGCGGGTGTCGAGTTGCCCCTTTACAAACCTTTTTGTTGTTTTTCTGGCCTCAACAGATTTTTGAACGGTATTTCAAAGACCGCTGATGACACCATTCAGTAGCTGGCAAGAGAAAGAATCCATGGATGGAGTGAGGAAGGGAGATAAAAGCAGCCTGTGCCCCAAACCCAACATTTTCACAGTGCACGTGGGCTGGTTGTGTGAGCCAGATGCAGAGAGCTCCAGGGATGCTCCGCCGCAATCCTACAACCCTAATTCCTGCGCATTTAAGGCTGTATCTGATTAGGCATTTCTGTGTTTTCCAAGTGTGTAATTATCTAGCACAGTACATGTGAGTTATGGAGTAAACCCAGTTGGGAGTGGAGCACTGGGAAGGGGAGAAAAGGTCTGTATGTGGGTGGGTGGGTTTGTCCGTGCTGGTGATTGCAGCAGTCGGTGAGTGCAGTGCAGGAAAAACCGTTTCCTGGGAGGAAACTGAGATAAAATCTTGGCACTGTGCTGCTAGCAGTTATCATCTCCCTGTAGGCCACGAGGGAGGCGATAACTAGATCCCAGATCCTTGTAGGATCCCTGTTAGGAAGAAATTCATTACTCAGTGGGTGATGAGGCTCTGTCACAGTTGCCCAGAGAAGCTGTGGCTGCTCCGTCCCTGAAAGTGCCCAAGGCCTGGTTGGACAGGGCTTGGAGCATCCTGGAACAGGGGAAGATGTCCCTGCCCATGGCAGGGGGTGGAATGGGATGGGCTTTAAGGTCCCTCCCAACCCAAACCACTCTGTGGTTCTATGGTTCTGTGATCCAGAGCACCTGCTCAGGTACAGTCCCAAGCAGGTGACAGTTGAAATAGAAGTTTCAGTCTTCTCAGAGTCGAGGAGTTTAAGGAAAACCAAGTGTCCTTGCTGTAAATGCAAGGTAAATTATTCATTCTCTCTCTCCCCCCCTCTTTCCTCCCTCTAGTTCAGTTTTTCTTTTCATGCTTTAATCGTTTTGACACCGAGCTGTACAAAAGTAATTTAAAATTAACATGACTGACACTTGGTAGATAGCAGGACCCAGCACAGGGCTCCACCTTCTACTGGGAACTACGGAGAGGGGCTCTGGATTGGCTGCAGGTCCTGAGGCAGCTGATGGAGACTAAGGAAAAACACGGCAAACAATTAATTTGCTAATTTAGTTTTCTGTTTAATTTGAGACCAGAAAATTGTCAGGCACTCATCAGCCCACGAGCAAGGCTGAGTGGACTCAGGGCAGAGCTGCGCTCCTGACAGCAAGGAGGGGATGCGTTTGATTAGCCAGCAAAGCAATTTCTCCTCCGGTACCAGTGGCATTTCACAGGCTCGGCGGCGTGTTTGAGCACTGAAGTTCTGCAGTGCTGGGTTTGCTGTCACCTCTCCCCGATCCGTCGCGTTTCGAACATCTGATAACGGTCTTTTTCCCTGGGAGAGAGGTGACATGCACACATGTGTTGAGAAACAGCTGTGAAAAGTTGTCACCTCAAGCACAGAACACGCCGTAGCCCGTCATTAACCTGGTACAGCCACACGGTGCCTTGGTCAGCTGGAATTCTTGCAGGGATAATGAGTCCTGCACGCGATCGGCGATGGCGAGGCGGAACGAACCTGCATCGGGACTAATGTCCTTTGATGGGGAAAGAAATGCTCTAATTTGATTTCCTCCCTTCAGCTGCCGAGTGTGTAATTTCAGATCTGCGCGGAGCGGGCCCTTTACGCTCCGTTTTGGGCCTATTTTTGATTGATTAAATTGAATTGTATCTATTTATTTCACGCATCCAGTTCTGTATTTCACGAGTGTCTCGTCAGAGCGAGGAGGTGCACTTCTAGGGGGAGTGAGAAATCACCCCAGCCCTCGATTTCCTCTGGTGCATTTGCCGGGATTTGGTGCTGTGCGGGCGAGTGGGTGTGTGAGGAGTTGGGAACACATTAAATCAAGGAGTTGGTTGCCAGCAGAGGGAGCGAGGGGCAGGGCCGGGTTCAGCGGGGTGTCAGGAGCCTGGAAACGGGACCGGCTCCCGAGGCAGCGTCACACAGCTCTCTGGAAAAAGAAACAAGACTGTTGAAGCACCAGCGCGGTTTGTTTCCTAAATCCAAATGAGCCAAGAGATAGGATCTCGTTTGCAAATCTGGGACCTTCTTGGCCTCCCAGATTCACAGATTCCCTCTTCCGGGGCTAAGTGATGCTCCCTGTAAGCCCAAGTCACTAGATGGTACTGTTGCTGCTCACTATTGCCGCCTCCATGGGCCACCTCCTCGGGAAACCCACATTTCTGCTGAGGGGGAAGGAGGGCTGTGCGATTTGTCAGGGAGACGCCAGCGAGGAGCCAGGGAGAAGAAGTAGGTCAGAGCTGGTTCCTGGGATTCGACTGTTGGAGGGGGAGCGGAGGGATGGCAAAGATTTCGTCTGTGCTGGCTTGCTTCCAGGTTTGCTGACCCAAGGGGGCACAGGGGTCAGGCCCTCATGCAAACCCTGTGAAACCTGGGTTTTGGTCAACCTCACTCGTGGTTAAGCAGTGCTGGGGGCGGAAGGACCAGCCCTCTGCGGCTGCGGCTGGGGGAAGTTTTGTCGCTCACTGACCTTGGTGCACATGGGGTCACCTCCTGGCAGGAGGCAGATCACAGAATCGCGGGGTGTTTTGGGTTGGAAGGGACCTTAAAGCTCATGTCATTCCACCTCCTGCCGTGGGCTGGGACACCTTCCGCTAGACCAGGTTGCTCCAAGCCCCGTCCAGCCTGGCCTTGGACACTTCCAGGTATTTCCACCTCTACACTAAAAGCCAACCCGCGGCGAGCGACTGGTCACACGAATTCCTGAACCGCTCCAAAATCCCCCCAAGCTTGCAAATGACATCATCTCCGGGGTCCCATCCCCGTTAGGAGGTCACCAACCTCTCCCTGGTGGAGGGTAACAAACAGGTTATTGTGCTCTGTGCCACAAACAAGGCCCATCCCTCCCGACTCCGTCCCCGGGAGCAGAGCGGGGAGCTGCTGCCTGCCCGGCCTGCGCTCGGGTTTCTATTAGAGGGGAAAGTCAGGCCAATTAAATCAGGCAGCATTGAATCCCTAATTGACATAAATGAGACAGACAGACAGCTGGGAAGACTGGGAGGAGGGGAGGGAAAGGGGAGCAGGTGCCCTGGATGAGAAAGAGATGAAAATCCACCCTAATAGTACGGCAGCTTTCCTTATTCTGTGTGTTTAGATTAGCCAGCAACATCTTGGAAAGTGACTGAGCTCCTGCTGGAGAGAAATTAGTGAAATAAGTACAAGTTACAGCCATTGTGGAGCTGATTAGAATGTTCCCAAAAAGCTCCAAAGAAGCCCAAAGCAAAAAAAAAAAAACAACAAACCGTCAAAAACCCAAACACTACCCTGAAAAAGACTTTTAAATTTGTGTAGTTAAATTAAGAAATCTGGTTTTCCCCATGCAGTCTGAACATGAGGCCTTGCAGCTGAACAATTACAAAATCATTTAAAATCATATTTGTTTAATTTCCCACATCTGAGAAGCGCTTGCCCAGGTATTTCCCCCTCTCCTTTTACCAGGGAGTGCTCTTTTGCCTTGAACAGACCTTTCAAACGGTAATTTATACAGAAATAAGTTATTTAAATTCACACATTTCAGAAGGATGAGGCATAAAGGGGAGGAACTTACCCAGGTCCCACCCGGCAGCGCCGGCACTGCGGAAGGAACCAGAATTACCAGCCCTTGCACTGCCTCACCCTGGGTGTGCCCCGATGGAAACACAAACTCTTTGGCCGTTTTTTCCAAACACACCCCTGGTGCTGTACAGGTGAGAAGCAAAGGTGGGAAAGCGTTCCCGAGTGGATGCAGACTACAAGGAGCGGGGAAATTCAGTTTTGTGGTGCTGGTAGATCCTCCAGCAGCACAAGAAAGCGGCGATTTGGGATTTGCTCTTACAAACCGACCCCTATCTTAGCTTTAAAATAATCAAGATTTGAACATTGCGGTGCAAGAACACCAGAAACGCTTTTCACTTCACATTTCCAGAAACTTTTGAAGTCTCTTCCCGAATATTTCAACACATTTTCCTTCCCTGTTTTCCCAGCTGGGACCATTTTTTGCCAGTACAGGCAATTCTTCTCGGTATCCATGGGAATTGCCTCCATAATTAGACGTGCACCCAGTGCACAGATCAGAGCGCTCCAACCCAGCAGCTGGAACTAGGAGGCAGGTCTGATTAAATCTGCTCTGCCACGAGGAGAAAAGCCAGCTTTAATGAAACATCAGAGGAACTCCCTACCCTGTCTTTAACCAGGGCAGGAAAAGGGGCTCCGGGATTATTTTGCGAGTCGCTGCTCCTCGTGTGCTCACAACCCACCGAGCAGGGAGCGAGCGCAGCAGCGAGTGATCCAGGGCCTTGGAACTGGGGATCTGCCTCATTAAAAGGGGCGGATTGCCAGCAGTGGCCTTTATTAAAGGGGCTCACAGTCTGCCTTTGTAATTACAGCAAGGACTGGTGATCTCAGCAGGTGCAGCTGGAGGTTTTCTCCTCCACAGTTTAGGATAACCCTCCTGAAGCCAGTGAGATCAGGGTCAGCTCGTAGAGGAACCACTTCTCATCTGGGTTTCCAGCAGTTACTCTTTGTGAATCCACCAAAACACACACAGGGCCAGCCAACAGCTCTTTTTTTCATGGAATACCGGAATGGTTTGGGTTGGAAGGGACCTCAAAGACCATCTAGTCCAAACCCTGCCAAGGGACACCTTCCATTATCCCAGTTTGCTCTAAGCCCCGTCCAGCCTGGCCTTGAACACTTCCAGGGATGGGGCAGACAGTTTCTCTGGGCAACTTTCATGGAAAGTGAATGATTTCTCTCCCTGCACACCCAGTTCTGCATGTGCAGTGTGCCATGCAGGAAAGGGAGCTGGTGAAAGGCAGATGGTTGGATAGAAATTATTAATCCCATACAAGCTTTTTGCCTTTTGTTGCTGCTTCTGCTTGGTGCCACAAGCCACACGACTCCTGGGGGCTGCGACATGGAGGGGACAGAGGCAGGCAGGAAACTCATGCTCTAAGTCTGCATTTCTCTTCTTTTTTTTTTTTTTTTTAAAAATAGAGCTGGGAGTCGGGCTGGTTAAAATTCCAAGTAGTTTGGTGGGTGGGAAAAGAGCGACTTTTAACAAATACTGATTTCCCTGCTGCTGACGGTGGGGCCGGGGGATCAAACACGGCTCTAGTCTAGACAGAGCCGCGCTCCCCGCCTGCCTCAGAAGTTCATACAACACCAGCTGAGCAGAATTTAGCATCTCATTTCCCTAACATGATTAAGATGCAGCTCCGTGTCCTGGGGTACTGACAGACCCTCAGATCTCTCCCCGCTGCCGTTTCCAGCGCCGGAGGAACAGCAGCTTTGGAGACGCGACCCCGCGGACGAGATCCTGGTAACGGAGGTTCTCCTCAACTGGGGTTTGAACTCAGCCCTTCCTGCAATTCTATGATTTGAATATCATTTTCACAGCCCTCGCAAGCAGCAGATGAATGAGAGATTCCTGGCTTGGAGTCAAAAGCTGCGGTAATTAAATGTTTATAAAACACTTTAAGCATGCGAAGTGCTATTATAGACAAGGAACCAACAGATCTGGCAGCTTGGAGCCGGATTTTGAGGCACACCAGCAAACACAGCTCATTTCCCCCGCTACATCTCTCTTTTAGAGCTGCTAACAGAGGATTATGGAGGCTATTACCGGGTTCCTTATAACCAGAATAAGTCAAATCAGAATCGCTTCCTTCCATATGAACGTGTGTGATTCAGAAGTTTTCCCCTCTGTAATAACTATCCAAGCAGAGGGCCAGCTTGCTGTTCAGCTCGAGAAGGAATTACCCCTTGGGAGACGAGAAATTGCTGCTACTTCTGATCTCTCACATAAAACTGAAGAGCTTCCACCTGTTACAGGTTTCTAACACCATCTGCTGTTTGAAAAGAAGATGGCATTGGAGCTCGGCAGCGCCGAGAGCTGCTGCTTGTTTGATAAACCAGACGTGACACCAGCTAATCTGGAACGTTTCTGTAATTGCCAAAATTACCTTTTTTTCCCCCCCTCTTTCAAGCCCTGAACATATTGCAACCTGATCTTCGTTACGAAATGAATGATTTCTTCACTAGAAAGACCCAGAAGCCCAACGTGCGGCAGCTGAACGCCAGGTTCACACCACACTTCAGTCTTCATCCCCAGCCATGGAACTGCATCATTTTGGCACCAAAGCAAATTCCAAGCAATGTCACCCCCTCCAAAGCTTGGCCCAAAGAACCAGGTTAACACTGTTTTCTTAGGAGAGAGCCTTGGTCTCCCCAGGGCATGAGGAGCTCAAAGGAAATCATTCTTTCTAATAAAAATAAAAATATTGACCTTCTGCTGGCTCACACTGCTGCCTGTAGGACAGAATAAATATTCTAACCCAGGATCCTTTTACTGCTTCCTAATTGAAAGTGATACAGACTTTTGTCCCAGGGAAAACAAAAGAGCCCTGGAGTTCATTATACGTATAAATTGAAGGGCTCACCACCAAATGCTCTAAGTTTTTGTTGCAGATATTCATAATAACAATGATTTTTTAAAAAAAGAGTTTCCTCTAAATAGGTCCCTGCAGAGCCTGGCCATTCACCATGAGACAACCGTGGGTTTAGAGAAAAAGTCATCCAAAATCTGTCTAATACCAAACAGGGGTTGCAGCTGTGGGATCCTTCTCGGGTGTTACAAAATTTTTTGTCCCAGGAAAAAACAACAGAGCCCTGGAGTTCATTGCCCATCTAAACTGAAGGGCTCCACCACCAAATGCTCCGAGTTTTTGTTGTACTTTTTTGTAATAACAACCATTTTTCTAAACGAAACGGAGTTTTCTCCAAAGGGGTCCCTGCAGAGCCCGGCCGTTCACCCCCGAGACAGCCAGGGCTTTAGACGGAAATCACCCAAAAATCTCAAAGTCTAACACCAAACAGAGGTTGCAGTTATGGGATCCTCCTCTAATCGCATCACATCAGCCCAGTTACAGCATCACCCCCCACATCTCCCGTTCCTCACCCCCTCCACACATCATTTAAAGAGTCAGTGGCTCCTTTTGTAAGCGATCGGCTCCTCACCCCGGCACTTTCCGTGCACTTGGCGACAAAGGAGACCTTTTACATGTCAATTTATTTTCAGACAAGCATATCTGAAAGGGAGTTTCTCTCCGGAGTCGAATTAGTATTAATGGCAGGTGTTCAGTGCCACACAAAGGGAGGGAGGCAGTAAGACAGCTTGATGTTTTAATAACCAGAGGCAAGAAACCGGAGTGGCAGCGGCCCTCCAGCTTCCCTGGCGTGAGTGAAGGTTTTATTCAGAGCCCCCGTGTACCGCCGAAAAGAAGACCTTGAAATATTTTAAATGTTTTCTTTGCCTTAAAAGAGGGATTAAATTGTTGAATATTCCATGAAAGCGCAGCATCCGCCCCTCATTCCGTCCAACACGCTCGTCGTCACCGAGTGCTTCCGAAGCCTCCCGCGTCCTTGGGAAGGCGGCCGTGGCCACCACGAGGAGGTGGTGGCACCCAGGAGGCCACCAGCTGCACGGTTCAACAGCCGCCAGTGTGCCTAAAGATGCAGGAAAAGGAATGACATGAACTAACTCAAAGGCGGGAGAGGGATTGGCATTAGTTTAAAAAAGTTAAAACCCAGACCGGTTTCACTGTTGAGAAAGGAGTAGGAGGTGATTGCTGAGGGAGTTACTGGCCTTTGGTTCTAAAGGCGGCCTAAAGAATCATGATGGGAATATTGATCAGGCCAAAAAAACATTTATTTATGCCCTGGTTAATTTGACAGAGGGCAGAGCCACATGATTAAGGGGAAGGCACAGCCGTGGTACACAGCGGGAAGAAAGGAAACAGCCTCTCAGCCTCTTTTACAACAGAAATATCGCTGTTTTATACCCGGGAATAGGAAAGTGTAACCTTTCTTATACAAAAACTGTATTATACAGAGCTCTTCAATATTATTTCCAGGCTCTTTGACTTTGGATGCTCTTTCTGCACAGGTTAATTCCAGGTAGACTCAGCAATTCGAGGCCAGATTCTGGGATTTCTGCTCCCCTGAGCTTTCATACAGGACAAAAGCTTAAAGGTCAAGTCGATTATTAAACACCTGAACTAACACAAGCAGTTTTCCTTGTAAAGATTTCCTTACGTATGGAAGTTAAATCCATTTCTGCCCCTTTTCAAGTCATAACAATTCGTGATATCCTCTGTATATCCTCTTTGTCCCAAGTTACAGCTAAATGAGCTCAAACTCTTGTGAGAGCAGCTCATCATTTGGTCTCTCACAGACACCAGCTTCCCCCAGCAGCCAGCAGACAGCCAACTTTCCCCTCAAATAATGCAATTTCAGTTAACAGTTGGCCCCAACTGTATTTTGGCAAAGGTCAGGGCAAAACTGAAAAGGAAAAGGAAAAGAGCCTGACCCATCACAAACACCTACAGTTCTCATACACAGAAAGTTCAACAAGTCCATTTTTATTGAGCACTGGAATTAAAAAAAGTAACAGCACTTGGTTGATTTGGAACTAAAAATGCAGACTTATTTTTACTTATGGATCACTCAGAAGAACGTGGTTAAAAGCACCCCGGAGGGGAAGGTGTAGCCCTTCTTGTTCACTCTCTGCTCCAGAGGGATGGAGGTTCCAGGAGCTACAGCTGCACCAAACAGCAAAGTTCTTCTGACTGAAGAACCCCAGTGAGGTGGAGGGGCTGGATGCCCCAGGCATTGGGGTTTGACACCCCAGGTATCATCTCGTGGCCCTGGGCTGCTCTCCCCGAGCCCACAGAGCTCTGCACCCCGTTGTCCCCACACACCCTCTGAGTCGTCCCCAGGTGGGGACACCCCAGCGCAGCACAGGGGAGGGTTGAGCAAAGGTCGTAATGTTTTTCCTGACTGGTATTTGAAAACGTTCACAATTTCATACAAAAAACCTTCCAAGCAGGGCAAACATTTGGTTTAAGACCCCCTAAACCCCAGGGTTGAAGACCCTGATGGTCCATATCAGGAGGCTGACAGGGAGCGTTGATTCCCACCAACATATCCAGCCTCATCCATCACTCCAGGCCTTCCCTGGAAACACAATGTAGGAAGTATTCTGAAAAACTGCTGAGGTGTCCACTTCAATCCCAACTTCAACCTCAGCTCCAGGAAGGTGTTTATAATTATTGTATTGGTTGCAACAGATTAAATTAGCTAAAATTAGCACACCACTGGCACAAGAGTTACTGTGGAGTTGTAGGGAACAGAGGTGAAAACAAGTATTTTTAAGGAAGGCATCTTGGATAATGGTGTCCCCCTCCCCAAATCTCAGCAAAACATTGAATCCATCTCTGCTGGGATCAGTGGCAGTACCAGTAAGAGGATCCACTGTGAACTGGTGCTGGCCTCCTCCTCTCAGCAGCACTGGACACTCGGGCTGTACTTGGAATAGAGAAAAAGAAAAAAATTGTGACTATTTCAGCTTCTCCCTGGCTGTTCCAGGGATTAAACCAGGACCTGCTTGGATTAGGGCAGAAGAGGAGAGAGCTGTACTTCTCAGATAATTCTTTTTATGGAATTCTCCATTTTAGAGCCAAGTGGGACTAAGCGAAAGAGAAAGTTTCCTCTCCTGTGATATGATCAGCTAAAAGTAGCAGAAATTCACAGGAGAACCTTTGCTGGCTTCAGTCAATCCCTCGAGCTCGTGAGTGTTTGCAGCCCTTGTAGCAATCCTGCTCCTCCTCCCAAGAAACTGCCACCACGGAACCAGGGAGCTCCAGCAATTCCCTGCAAGCTGGAATGGGGCAGGAATTTATTTCTAGCACAGTTTGCCTCCAAGTGTTGGTTTCTGTTAGCACGAAAATGTCCTGAGAGTAAGAAATTCCCTTCCACATCCTGCCACCTCCTCGTTCCGTGACTGGTTCTAATCACTTCCCACTGCGGAGTGAGGTGTCGCACCTGAGAGGAGGTGGCATGAGATGCAGCCCTACTGCTGGTTTTCCCATCACAGGGCCAGGTGAAAAGCTCTGCAGCTCTCCCAAAAGGCAGGCAAGGAGCACTTGCATCCCCACAAAACGCAGGGAAACGACCGAATTCTGCAGCTAAAAGTCAGTCAGTAACGTAAAAGTCACCTGAATGACACGTTTATTGTACGAGTCGGAAAGAAACCCTGAGTTACCAAGCTGGAGAACGAAGTTAAATTAAAAAAAAATAAGGGATGGTTTGGTTCAGAGGTTCCTGCTGAAGGGAAAGGAAAACCCCAAAATGGTAAAAGCAGCAGCCAGAGGCAGCCCAAAGCCTCGGCTTTGCCAAGGAGAAGGTTCCGGTGTCGTCCCCACCTGCCCAGGTGACAAACTCCCGTCTGGTGATGGGACAACACAGAGATGGGAGGGCAGAGGGAAGGAAGGAGCCAAACCTAGCGGGTGTTCTGGACAGCTGGGCATCCAAGGGAGGGTTTGGAAAACCCGTGGTTTGTTTTGTTCAGAGAACTGAACTGCTGGTTGGGCTGGGGGGGCGCGGGGGAGAAGGGGAAACGGAGGCTGGAAAATCGACCTTAGGTGGAACAGGCGCACAGAAAGTGAAGGGGAGGGAAGTCCTTTAAGGACACGAGCACTGCTGGCTGGGAGGCCGCAGGGCCAGCTTTGGGAAGGGCATCCAAAGGTTTGAGGAGGGAAAACCCCCAAAGCCCAAACCCCAAATGTGATACAGTCTTCCAGCTGCAGTGGAGTTGGAGAGGAACAAATCCAAGAAATGCTGTAGCGACAACAAATACCTGGCCCTACACAGGGAAGGGTGGAATCAGAGCTGCTTTTTAGTGCCACTTGACATCAGTTATACATTCTAATTCTCATATACACAGATGGATGTCTTTAAAAACCGACAATTTACACTTCAAAAAAGTTTTACAGTGGAGTTCTCTCGGCAAAGATCAGTCCACACGAGGAGGAGCCAGTCTTTCGGGAGCAGGAAGGCACTTGGCCTTTTGAGAGCAAGTCCCCAGGGGAGCTCTAGTGCGGACACTGACTGTCCCCTGTCCCCATCTTCCACAGGTGTGCAAAATCCAGTGTGTGCCTGCACCGTGTGGCTGCAGCCCAGCCCAGCCCGGCTTCACAGGGTGGTGGAGGGAAGTTTCTTCACCCGCCTCTGTGCCAGGATGGAGGATTCAATGGGCTTCAGCTGAGGGCTTGGCTTGGAGCTGTTCAGTGCAGAGTACGTGGCAGCCATGGCACCCTTGGAGAAAGGGAGGAGAGATGTAATTTAGGTGTAGAAGTCCTTTAGGTGTAGAGGAGCTATTTCAGACTCATGGCTTTACAAGACGCAGCCAAATGCACAAACAAAGCCAGAAGCATCTTTCTTATTTCTTTAAATCTCCCTCCTGCACTGATACGCTGTTCAAGAACCTCCCTTTCTTATCTTCCCACAAACCCAGCTTGTCTGTGTTGCCTCCCCTGCCCCACACCTCTCCAACCTGCCATCCTGCTTTCCCACCCCACCATTGCCCGACCTGGACCTTTCCCCAGGGACACGAGGAGCCAGCTGAAGGCTCAGCCTAGACTTTGTACCTTTACGAGCTGAATGTCCTGGTGATTGAGCTGGCTCTGGGGTAAGCTGTCCTTCTGGGTTATCCAGGGGTGCTGCAGGACCTGCTTGGCTGTGAGACGCTGGTGAGGGTCTACGTGGAGCATCTTTGATACCAAATCCTAAGGGCATTGTTTGGAAAGTCAGACTTTAAAAGATTTCATGCTTTAAATGCAAAAAGACCACCTGTCTGCCCCCAAAATGAGGTTTTAAATTCAGAGGCCAAGTTTAAAGTCCCCAGACATCAAACTCTTTTTGTATGAAATATGTTTTTGGCAGGCCTGGGAGGTATAACACAGCAGCAAAACCCCACGTGGGTCAGGCACAAGGTTGGTTTCCCATGCAAATATTCAAAACCAGAACTAAAATAAAGCTGCTGTGTGGAAGGCAGACATGAGGGAGAAGCTACACTGCTGGTTTTCTTTTCTCTCTTGTGTCCTCCCCCTCCCCAGCCTGCTCTAAACTTGCCTCACTGCAACTGCCCGTGCTTGACCCCAACCCTTGAATGTAACACAAATATGAAACCCTACCTTGGCCATGTCAGAAATAGTGTCCCAATTGCCTCCACTGATGGAGAACTTCCCCCCACCTATCCGGGTCAGGATCTCTTCTGGAGTGTCACTGGGACCGTTTGCAAACGGAGTGCAGCTGGGGAGACAGGAGAGGAGAGAGCACTGGATTCACAGGCCCGGGACACAGGCAGGGAGCACCAGTGGGCAGCAGTGACTGAGGAGAGTCCTGCTGCCGCTGCAGAGCAGGGGGGTGACAGCCCCAGCCCTGCCTTCCAGTGGGACAGAGCCGCTTACCCAGCGAGCATCGTGTACAGGAGAACCCCCAGGCTCCAGATGTCACAGCCCTCGTCGTAGCCTTGGCGTTTCAGTACCTGAGCAGAACAAAGGGAAAATAAAGTGTGTTTTGTTCTTGTCCTTGAGTCAGAAGAGGGGGCTTGACCGGGGTGCAGTCCATGTGCAAAGCATCCAGAGCCCGACAGAACAGAAAAGCCTTGGGCTGAAGATCAGGATTCAAATCAGACTTTGGTTTCATGGAGCAGAGGAACCCCTCAGGCACATCAAGAAAGAAGCCCTGTTCCAGCCTGGTGACACTGCATATGTGCTCCCATGCCGTGCTGGCTCTCCTTCTTTCTTCCTCACCAAGATAACTGAGTGGAAAATCATCCCACCTCTTCTAACAAGTCACTTAATGAGGAAGGGAAGCAGCCTAGGAAATCACTGGGATTTTAAAGTCTCAGTACCCTAAGTAGACCTCTCATGAGGGCAGTGCAGGTTGGAGGACTGCCATGTAACTGCACTTGGGATCTCCTATTTGTTTATTACTACAAGTTATATCTCTGTAGTTCCCTCTTCCAGGGCAGGCTGGAGTTCGGAATGGGGCAGATCCACAGTGCCAAGTGGGAGCACAGGGACAAGGGGGCTGCCAAAGGGGCTCGGGTCAGCACTTGCCTCAGGTGCCACAAAGTTGGCTGTATAGCAGGGAGTCATGAGAAGCCCATTCTCAGCCCTCAGCTGCTTGGCAAAGCCAAAGTCACAAATGCGAATGCTCTCGGGGTTTCCCGACTTATCCACGTAGAGAATGTTGCTGGGTTTCAGGTCCCTGTGAACCACCTGCGGAGCAAAAAAAGGGCCATTCTCACACCCCAGGTACACAAAGGTCTGAAAGCTGCCTGAGGATGCACAACCCCTGCTCTGGTCCCACATCTGCTTTTCCAGGAGAGCAACACCAGCAAGAAATAATTGTCCCGATGGGCAGAGTTACACAGTGTAATGCCAGAGAATCCCCAGGAAGACCACACTCACCCCTTGGGAATGCAGGTACTCCACTGTTTTACAGATCATGTGCAGGACTGAACTGGCTTCCCTCTCTGAGAAAAACTTCTGTCTGAGGATTTTATCCAGCAGCTCCCCTCCCCTCATCAGCTCAGTCACCAGGTACACGAACTTCCCGTCGTCGTACACCTTCCAAAGCAAACACGGAGAGGGGATTAACCAAAAAGTGCTTCCTTTTGTGCTTCTGCCACCAGGAAGCAGAGATCAGCAGAGGTGGCTCTGGAAATGCTTCCCCACTCCGGAACCATGGAATATCCTGAGTTAGAAGTGACCCACAAGGATCACTGAAGTCCAACTCCTGGCCCTGCACAGGACATCTCCAAGAATCCCCCCCTGTCCCTGAGAGTGTTGCTCAAACGCTCCTGGAGCTCTGGCAGCCTTGGGGCTGTGCCCACTGCCCTGGGGAGCCTGGTCAGTGCCCAAACACCCTCTGGGGGAAGAACCTTTTCGTAAATAGAGACAGAGCGACACATCGAGCTGGGCTGTTGGGCCGCCCGTGCTGGAGCTGAAATCTGCTCCCTGAGCAGCCTGCACTTCCTAAACCAAAACACAGGGAAGTCATTCAAGCCACACTCACATCTTTCAAGGTGATGATGTTTGGATGCTGCCCGTACCGCAGCAGGATTTCTATTTCCTCAGAAGGGTCTCGCTTGCTCTTGTCAATCACCTGCAGGAGTAGGGGGAAGCAGCATTGGTCATAACAGGGTGAGAAAGGGGCCAGGACAAAGCACACAAGCTGAGTTTGGAGCCTTGCAGAGCTCCTCTGCCATATCTGCTCCCCTGCTCTCTGTAGCTCTAGAAATCCTCTGGTTGCCTCATCAGTTCTGTGTTCCCAATCCTCAAAGTTTTACGTCTGTTGTGTTTGTTAAGATCTGTTGTAGCCACAGCTCTGCAAGCCAAGGTGAGATGCTCTCCTCCCTCTGGGGGAAGAGAATTCTGCTCCCTGCTATTCCTGGGGAAGTGCAGGTACACGCACAGGGGCACAGAAATTGTCCTTTTAGGCCCTACCCGAGCAGGGAAAGCGATTTCACTCCTGGATGACATTTTGCTCTCCACGGGATGAGCAGAAATAGAATCACAGAATGGTTTGGGTTGGGAGGGACCTTAAAGACCATCTAGACCAGGTTTCTTCAAGCCCCGTCCAACCTGGCCTTGAACACTTCCAGGGATGGGGCATCCACAGCTTCTCTGGGCAAAAACCTAGCAGGGGGGCTCAGTTCCGAGGGCAGGGCTCTGACCTTGACTGCGTACTCCATGTTGGTTGCTTTGTGGATGCAGCGTTTGCACACGGAGTAGGAGCCGACGCCGATGGCCTCCTTCACCACGTACCCGTCGCTGAACTGGACGTTCTTGCCGTGCAGCTGCTGCAGGGGCAGGAAGGAGAGATGAGCTGGGAGGGTTCAGGGAAGGGTTTGTGCAATGTGATGAGTTAACTGGCAGAGCTGGCAGACTGTCTGCTACATCCCACAGCTTCTCCTCCCGGCTGGGAGAGGGAGGAGAAGAGAACAAGGCAGATATAGGTCAGTGGGATAACACTGTCTGCTCTGAGCACGGTGTGTTTGGGTGGCACCTTCAGCCCACAGGCATTTACAGACCCCCACCAGCACAGATCCACCTGGGGAGAGGAAAAGCCACAGCCCCGCGTTTCCCTGCCAACCTGTGCTCAGTGTGACAGTCAATGGAAATGAAAGAAAAACAGGATGCAAGAATTCCAAACAGGCGCTGCCTCGGGCTTCCTGTCAGTGCTGCTGTGGACTGTACAGACGTGGAGTGTCTCTGCAGCTTCAAACAGTTGCTCCAGCATCTCCATTTCTTACCTGCACAACCGAATGCAGGGGTGGCTGGGCAGGTTTCACCTTGCCATCCTCCATCAATCCGGTCGCCACGAAGCTGAAGCCTCGGAAGAGCTGGTGGGCCCCCGCACTGGGGGGGACACCTGGGGAATCTGCGACAGGAGTGGAAACACGACTTGAAGGAGGCTAGTTCTGCAAGCCTTCCCCCCACTCCCAGGAGCTATGGCTCCTCCTGAGTTTATTCCGAACAAGAGCCACACCAGCAGCACCCAGCGTACCCCTAACACCCCGCAGAGAACCATGGAATCATTCAGGTTGGAAAAGCCCTCTGAGATCAGGGAGTCCAGCCTTTCCCCCAGCCCTGCCAAGGCCGCCGCTAAACCACGGCCCCCGGTGCCACAGCCTCATGTCTTTTAAATGCCTCCAGGGATGGTGACTCCACCACTGCCCTGGGCAGCTGTGCCAGGGTTTGACAACCCTTTCCATGAAGCAATTTTCTTTAATATCCAACCTATACCTCCCGTGGCACAACTTGAGGCCGTTTCCTCTTGCCTTACTTGTGAGAAGAGCCCGACATCTCTCTGGCTGGGCCACCCCCTCAGTGCTGGAACCGTCTGAGCTGGCAGCACCAGCCCGAGGCAAACCTTGCCCTGCTGGCACCGGATACTCTACGGTATTAAACCTTCAACCACAGAGTATCATCTCACGCAGGAAGCTCTGGCTTTGCGCGAAGTCACACAAACCTTTCGGCGTGCGCGACGTAAATTCTGTGTCAAAATAGAAGGTGTCGTCCGGCTGGCCCACTGCAGGCTTGAAGGGGGGCTTGATTTCCCTGCGGTACAGCTTCTGCAAAACACAGAGAGGGCTCTCACGGGTGCACTCTTCCAAAGGGCACAAAGGCTGGCAAGGAATGAGGGGCCCAGAGGAGATTTTGTGAAACGCCCTGGCTGAGCTTTTAGTGACAGCTCAGCGGCCTGAGGGAGGGCTTCTTGGCTGGTGGGTTGCTTTTGAGACAGTTTGTCGAGAAATATTACAAGTTATATATTAAATCAAGAAAATAAGTGTTCTGTAGGCAACTTGCCCCCACTCAAAATGCAGCATCTGTAAGTATTTTCCTTGACAGGCTCTCCCACCTCCTCCTAACTCCCATTAGGGCTTTGCTGACACGTATCTCCCCAGGGATGGCCAGAGGAGATGCATTAGGGGGACATTCGTATCCCAAAACTCCCACAAGTGCCTTTTTAAATTGCTTCTTGAAGCAAAAATTGGAAATAGGCTTTACTGGCATTGCTGGAGGGTCGGTCTAGCAGCTTGCAGGGGCCTTGGAAGCATTAGGAGTGATCTTCAAATCCCTTACCAAGTAAGGGAGAACAGGGAAGAAACAAAATTGTGTGGCAAAGAAGGGAATCAGCCAGAAGCAGTTGGGAAATGCCAGTTCAGTGATCGCCCTGATCTCCTTGCCAGGAATGTTTCCCTGATTCCTTCCCGCTTAGTGCAAGACAAACCTTGTGCCAAAGCCCCAGTTAAAACCTGCACCTCTCTGCCGAGAGATGAGTAAATTCAGTCTGAGGTGAGGTGACAGGCAACCCAAGTATGCAACAGTTCTGTGACAAACAGAATTTTAGTTTCGGGAAGGATTATCGAGATGGATGGGGACAGGGGCTAGTGGCTCTGCCATGGCTGGTCAAGCACCATGACCACACCGTTCCTGCTGCCAGAAGTGAATTGCTGGTGCTGAACGGTGAGGAAATCTGCTTTTACGTTTCCGATACTCACGTTCCAGTCGATGGTGGAGTAGAAGGGATGGCGCTTGATCTCTTCTGCCCCATCAGGTCCAGAACCTGCAAGATGCACCATGGAGCACGTTGCACTAAGCCGCTGGCAAAGTGAGGGTGACTCTCGTGGACACAACACAGCCGAGGGGGATGGAGAACCTGGCTGCAACTAACCATTAACTGAGCACAAGTGTGAACACGCTGCTGACCCAGGAGGGTGAGAGAGGCCCCGATACGGCATCAGGTGTATTTAGGAACAATCAAAACAATTGTCTTACCTAATCTGTTGGCTGGATTCCTCTTGAACAGGGCTCTCAGGAGGCTCTGCGCCTCAGCGCTCAGGAACTGCGGCATGCCCAGCTTCGCTCTGGGGAGGAAGTTTTGCAATCAGCTGCAGGTTTAAAGAAGTCAAGCCACAAGCCAACTGCAGCGCCTCCGCCCCCAAAAACTACAGTCACCTCCTTGGCATTTACACTGCACCCTTCCAACTAACTGTTGGTAGGAAACCGCTTGCCAAATAACGCCATTAGATTGCGAGAGCCCCCTGATTGCAACACGGCTCAAAAAGCAGCACCTCCTGTGCAGGCAGGAGAGAGAAACTCCTCTTACTTGAGGATGAGGGTCATGGTCTCCTTACGGTCCTTCCCCTGGAAGGGCAGCGCACCGGTGAGCATCTCAAACTGGGAGGGAAACAGAAAAAGGTGGCGGGGGTCATGTCTGGGCAAGGCTGAGGGTTGCACAGATCTCACTGCCCCTTCATCTGCTCATGAAAAGCTTGAGGGATCCCAGGCCTGGCTCTTACAGAGCTCACAGGCATCGTGTTTTCTCAGGAGGAGCTTCTGATCGCAAGGTTTGCAGTGGGAACACGTTGTTCAGGCCAGCGCCGGCTCCTGCGGGAGCCCTAGGATTCAGCAGCTGCCGGATGGTGGCACCAGATCTGCACAGACACCGACATCCCGGTGCTGGGGTGGACACGGACACCCCCACGTCCCCCGGGAACCCCCACATCCCAGAGCTCACGGGGACAGCCCCCTCGGGAGCGCTGCCTCCCACGAGAAACCCACGCTCCTGTGGCTGGGTGCCGGGACAGCCCCTCACGGAGCCCCTTGGGGAGCGTGGGGAACACCCCCAGGTCAGCAGGTCTGGCAGACAGACAGACATTTCAGAGCTGGAGCAGCTGCTCCTCCCAGTGCCCGGACTCGCTGGCTGGGTACGTACCATTAAGACCCCGTAGGACCACCAGTCAGCGCTGTGCGAGTGGCCCTGGCGGTTCACCACCTCTGGGGCCATGTACTCCACTGTCCCACAGAAGGAATAGGCCTTCTTCTCGTGGTCTATGGCCTCTTTACTCAAGCCAAAATCTACACAAGACAAAGCCTGTCAGCACAGACCCACATGCCCTGAGCAGTCACACAAGAAGGTTCCATACTTCAAGAACCGACCTTGCTGGAGCCCAAGGCCTTGTGGAGTCCCTCACCTGTGAGTTTGATGTGCCCTTCTTCGTCCAAGAGGATACTACAGCAGGAATGGAAAAAACAACCTGTTACTGTCTGCAGTGGGGGCTGGTGAGAACAAGCACAGCAGCGGATGGTCTGAGGTGCTGCCAAAACCCAGAGGAGAAAGTTTTCTGTCCCTTCTCCCAGTGCTTTAAGCTCCACCACCAAGACATGAGTGGGACCAGGAGCAGCTCCTTTCTCTCTACATCCTCAGCTTCACATTGAACAAATGACCCACCCAGGCTGCACTCACTCTGATCCCCACATCCCCCAGGCAAGGAGAGCCAAGCCATGCAGAGCCCCAGCCTGGTGCCTTCTTCCCCCAGAGGCTCTCAACCTGCTTAAAGCTGGAGCCCAGAGGCTGCCAAGGATTGCTGTGCACACACGTGGAGCGCACATGCTGCCTCCTGGCCACAGCCACTGATCTGAGGAGCAGCAGCCTTGGATTGGCACTGCCACCTCCCATCTGTCCGGCCTCGGGCCGCCCTCCAGCCCTGCCGGTGTGGAAGGCTGGCTACGGGCTGGGGGCTGGATGCAGGACTGGGATCCCTGGCTCAGCTGGGCCACACGTACTTCTCTGGTTTGAGATCCCTGTATATGATCCCCAGGCTGTGCAAATGGTCCAGTCCCAGCGCCAGCTCCGCGAGGTAGAACTTCACGTCCTCCTCGGTGAACATGACCTGCAGGGAGGGACAGGCAGAGGAGAGGTGCTGGGGTCACAACGCCAGCAGTGAGACCCTTCACATCCATGTTGCCCCCTCCTACTGTTCCTAAGTTTCCCAGAATTCACCCCCCATCCTAAAGTATCCATTCATGGAATGACAGAATGGTTCAGGTTGGAAGGGACCTTAAAGCTCATCTTGTTCCACCTCCCTATCCCAGGTTGGGATATCTATCTATCCCACCTTCCACTAGCCCAGGTTGCTCCAAGCCCCATCCAACCTGGCCGTGGACACTTCCAGGGATGAGGCAGCCACAGCTTCTCTGGGCAACCTGTGCCAGGGCCTCCCCACCCTCACAGGGAAGAATTCCTTCCCAATATCTAATCTAAATCTCCTCTCTTTTGGTTTTTGTTATTAACGTGTTGCCCAGCAGAAGCTGCTGCAGAGGTGAGACCTGCTGCCTGGGTTGCTGCTTTCCTGCCAGAGCACAGGATTCCCAAAACACCCTCTCCTGTTGCCAGCTCTGGACTAGCAGCAGGTTGGAGGCTGTTTCCACCCCTCTCAAGGGTGAATCCCTTCTCCAGGCCATTAAGCACAGACAAACTGGAAGCCTCAGCAGCCCACCGAGATGCCAGAGCATACCCACCTCTTTGGAAAGGCGAGTAAAAAGGTCACCTCCTCTGAGGAAATCCAAGATGAGGTACAGCTTCCCCTCTGTCTGGAATGCTGAAACACAAGCCGGAGCGGGAATCAGACCCCTCCACTGAGGGAAGGCTCCGTGGTGTTCCATTAATCACTTAAATCCCAGTGGCTCCGGTTGGGCAGATGCCCTGCGTGGTTACTGGGTTAAATGCAGGTAGGGCTGATATCTGAGGTGAAGGAGATGGCCTGTCTGTGCTGCTGAAATGGGAGCTCACCACAGCACTCTGGCACTGCAGAAAATCCTCCTTTTATGGGGGTCTGGTTCCCTTCCAGCCCTATGGAAAGAGCTGTTTTCCCAGGAGAGGCACTGGTCACTTCACAGGGAACAAAGCCGACTCTAGCTTGACTAGTTAACTCTGCTTTCTCAGTTTCTCCTGATTTAATGTTTTCATCCCAAGGATTTGATGTTTAAACCTGTTCTCCTGGTCTGTTCTCTGTTCCCCAATAGCTGGAGCAGGCATGGGACCACAGACCCTTCCAGGAAAGGATTCGTGTTAAGGGGATTGCGTTTATAAAGCAGAGTCTGTTGGAGCCTGCAGCCCCTCTCCCAGCATCCCAACCAGCTCCACACTCACCATAGTGCAGTTTCACCACGAAGGGATGGTTCACATCAGCCAGGATGTCCCTTTCTATCTTTGTCCTTAGTCGGTCACGCACTGTGGGAAGACAGGGACAGCTCAGACACAGAAAAAGCCCCAGAGCACCCCACTCTTGTCCTCAACCTTAAGCCCTTGAGCACCAGGCAGCCTGAGCCAGGTGTCATCCCACCTCCACCACTGCAACAAGGGTCTGTTGCAGATGGAGAGAAAACGAGGCTGTTTGGCTGGGATAAAGATGCTTGTCTTTTACCTAAACCACCCCAGGACTGCTGTGACATTTCCCCGGCGCTCTTTAAGTCACGGGGGATCAGAGCATCACAGTGAGAGTCCCATTCCTACCTTTCAGTGTCGCCTTCTTGAGCACTTTCATGGCATAGAGGTGGTTGCTGTCTGGCGGTGTTATTTTTCTCACCAAGAAAACCTGAGGCAGAGGAACAACACATTCACCAAGCACTAAACACTGGCAGTAGGAGCTGGATGCCTCCCGCAGTGGCAGACCTCACAGTAACCCTAAAAAGCAGCTGTACCTCATGTGAAACCCCATGGGGTTTTCAGGGAAGTGCTGTGTGTGGACTCCTCTTCCCCCACCCCACCTCCAGCCATTGCAGCATTTGTGTTTTCATGCTGCACTTCCCTCCTCTTGCCTTCCACACCTCTTGCTCACTCCTGCAGCTCCCGTGGGGCCCTGGCTGATGCCTGGGAGCTGTGACTGGAAGCACTGATGCTTCCATGGACCACAAATCCTGCTGGTTTGTCAGTCAGATTCACTCCTTATTATTCAGGTCCTGCATCCTCTGGATTTTTACCTTCTTCCTTTCCCTAGTGTCTCATTCTACCTGGTCTTAGGCAGCCTCAAAAACACACCACCTGCAAGTGGTGGACTTGGCAGTGTTACTGGTTGGACTGGTCTTTTCCAACCCAAATGATTCTCTGATTCTACAAAGCCACTGCTGCATTTGCCCAGGAAACAGCACACAGTCCTGTCCAGGCCCTGTCAGCTGATAACTGATTGACATGAAGCTGATTTAATGTGCCAGCAGATGGTCTGTAAAAGACTGGATTATTTACATGTTGAAATAGATAAGAGTTACAGGCTACTTCCTTCCTGCTTCGCAGAAGGGAAACTGGACCATAAGCAGGGGCTAGAACCAGTTCCTGGCACACAGTTCTGAGAAGGGAGGAACATGCCTGAGCCCTTCAAGCCCTCAATTTGACTGACATTTTGGCAGGCAGCTAAAGAGCTGCAGGAGGCTCTTCTGCCCTGTGTGACACCTGCATTCACGAGCAGGACATTCCTGCTCTCCTCCTGATCGTCTGCAAGAGCAATTACAGGGCAACTTGGACATTCGGGCTGGCCCTTAGGAAAGGCATCACTACAGTCACCTTCCAGGTCAGAAGCATCCATTTGCTCAGTGGGCTCATCCATCAGATTTTCACAATCCAGTGGGAACCAGGAAAGTGGTTCTGTTGGGGACAGTCCCTTTTGTCATCAAAATCATTTCTGCCACGGCACACAGGAAAGAGTGATCTCACCTTGCCAAAGGAGCCCTGTCCCAGCACCTTCAGGAGCTCGAACTGCGAGGGGTCTGCCTTCTCAGAGCCTTCCTTCACATGGTGTGTGATGTTGATTTCCTGCACAACGCCTTCTCCCTGGAAAAGAGGGGACACGGTATGGAACAAGGATGGTGGCTACAGGCTCGCAGTAACCACGTCTGAGAGAACCACCAAAACGGGTGCTTGTCACAGGTACCCACATCTGGAACAACCAAGTCAGGGGCAGGTAGCACCAGGCAGCCTTGGCAAACTCCCCGTGCTCTTCCCACCAGCTCTGCTCGCTGTGGGTGCTGCGCTGCTTTGAACTGCATTTCAGAAGAGTGCTTGCAAAGCACCTTCCTTTTTAAGGCACTGGTAGCGAAAACAGGAGTGTTTATGCCACTAAAAATCCCACAACACACACAAAAAAATACGGCACTGTTGTCAAAACAGGGCCAGGGCTGGCAAAAATCAGACATGTTGGAGCCCATCTGCTCGGCAATCTGAGCAACTCTGCAACATAAGTCTTAGTGCATCTTCAGCACATACAGATGATGCTTTAACAGACTCGAGGCTTCAAGAAGATTGAGGGGAAGCCAAGGTCTCTGGCACATGTTTTGTTTAAAACACATTATTTTACTTAAAAAAAAAATAAAGAAGAAAAAATAGATTTAATCAGCATAAATAGAACAAACTGATCAAAGGAGCTAGGCCAGCACTCCAGCACAGCCACAGACCCTGAGGTGATGCTGCAACACCTCCTGTTCCCAGCAAACCTTTTCCGTACCTCTGATGACTGAAGCCCCCAACAAAAACACCTTGTGCTACTTTCTATTGCACCCCAAATACCCAGAGACTTTTTATATTATTAGTCTTCCATCTGTGCCTTTCCCTCTACTTCTCTTTATCGTGCCTAGTTCAGTATGTCTGAACTTGGATATCCTCTGAGCTTGACCTGCTCCAACCCCTCTCCCACAGGGCAGGCTGGACTCAACTTCCCACTCCTACAGACATGACTCTTACTCAGGCCATAAATCCCTTGTAGCTGGACATCTTGTAAGGGCAAGTCCAGGCTCCTCAGCACTTCCCTCCCACGTTATCCAGTGCAGATATGGTCTGGTTGNAGAAAGGTGCAACTTCTATTTCGGTTTTCCCCTTGCGGAGTTGAGGGGGGGGGGGAAAAAAAGAAATTACTCTTTGTTTACTGAAACTATTCAGACACTTGGTCAGGAACCACCTAATCAAAGCAGCTTTTAAACCCAACAGGAACCGAGTGCCAGGCCCTGCCTCTCCTCTGCCCCAGCCCACTCCCCACCCTCCCCGCGCCTGCGGATGTGGTTGCCCACCTGCACTGAGCACCCTTCCCTCCCCGCTCCCAGGCTGGGCTTTCCTCCAGCTTAGGAAGTGGCTTTGTTTCCACGGTGGTGGCTCTGCTCTCTGCTGTGTTCCTCAGACACTCAGAGCTGGCAGAGGAGCCCACACTCCCGAGGGGTGCAGCAGGTACAGCCTGAGCACGGGGAGGGGGCAGGGGCACAGGAGCTCCCTGGTGTTATCCTGCCTTTCCCTGGCCTCGGTGATCACAGGGGAGAAAGATCCTATAATCCCTGCAACAACATGTTTTCGTGTTCCATATGATCTCCCGCTTGAAGCAGCCACTTTGCATTTCTGGTTTCGTTTGGAGGCTTAGTCCCTGCAGAAAGCTGCCATGAGAAACAGCTTCCCACCTCTAGCCAAGAGCTGCAGCAGGAGCCAGCTAAGAGGTTCCCTCCTGCTAGTCCAGCTCTCCAGGGAATGACCCCACAGCAGGGAGAGACCCGGGGATGGGACCAGTGGAAGCTGTGGGTTCTTCCCCTCCCTTCATCTTCCTGAAAACACTAAAGAGAAACCAGTTCTGCACAGCATCAGCACCTGTACGACCACACACGTTTCACCCTGTAGCATCACACACTTATGCTGAGAGGAATATTTAAAAGGAGCTCCTGTATCCACCTCTGAGGCATCCGGACCCATGCAGGACCCAGAGAAATTCCCCCCTGTGAGGGTGACAAGGCCCTGGCACAGGTTGCCCAGAGAAGCTGTGACTGCCCCATCCCTGGAAGTGTCCAAGGCCGGGTTGGATGGGGCTTGGAGCAACCTGGGATAGTGGAAGGTGTCCCTGCCCATGGCAGGGGGTGGGACAAGATGACCTTTAAAGTCCCTACCAACCCAATCCATCCTGTGATCCTCCTACCACAGCTCCTCAGGAGCAGCAGAGCCGTGTTTCCACAGCTGTGGGAATTCTTTGCAACAGCAAAACCTGGTGTGTCCAACTGCAAGTGGTTTCAGCAGCCCAAGCTGCAGCTGAGGGCAGGCAGGGTTTGCATACACAGCCAGATCACACACACCAACGAGGCCAGGAGTGGCACCAGCTCCAACACTGCCGATAGAGACACTGAGAAACACTCTGAGATGCCATCTGGCATCTGGCTGGCACAAGGGAGTGTTTCCCTCCCATGGGCTCGTCCAGTAACTTGGAATTCAACACTCAGGACTCTGGCCAGCAGCTCCTACAGCCTGGTTAGCAGCACGCCGCAAGTGTCCAGCACAAAAGCACACCAAAACAAGTTTCTTCCGACGGTACCCTTAAAAAACCATCCCAGAAAGCAGAGGAAGAGAAGCAAACCGGACGGCTCCCAATATCCCTGGGGAGCATCGGCCAGCGGGAGCAAGGGAAGCAGAGGGAGGCAGGGCCGTGGTACTGACCGGGCTGCTGAGCTGGCTGGGGGCAGGCAGCTGGAGGCTGCAGGGCTTGGCTCGGTGCTTCCTCTGCAGCCAGAGCGTGAGGAACGCCCACAGGCGAGGAAGTTTAGGGTCGCTCTCCATCCTCCCATCCCGATCCACATCGTCCAGCCCCAGGAACCACTGCCCCCGCCAGCTCCCAGGGCTTTGGGGGGGCTCCCGGGGTGCTCGGGGCGCCGGATGAGGAGATGCAGGTGGTTGGAGGCGGTGGCAGATGCGCAGTGGGGACGAGAAACTCGGTCACACGGAGGCAGGTTCACGCTCCCACTCCCCAGCAACAACACTTGTGGTTGGGGCTTTTTTTTTTTGCTTTTCTTTTGCTTTTCCTTTTTAAAAAAACTAATAATCTCACAGCTCCTCGTTCGTGTTTGGGTTCCCTGGCTCAGACAAGACACTGATAGAAAACACACACGGTCTAGTTAAGTTGATTTCTATCTAGTGCTGCCCGAATTTCACGTCAGGCTGTGAGCTTTGAGGTATTTCCTCAGCAGGGGAAAATTCTGAGAAGCCACTTTTCTCTTTAAAAAGGAAGAGGAAAGCTCTTGAGAACCCACGGAGAAGTGTGACACCACCTCGGAGAGCTGCACGTCTCTCTGCTCTCACACTGGCACAGGGATGATGGGATTCAGGGTGAATCAAACCCATGGGCACCACTAGGATTTGCATTCAGTCCTTCACTTGCATTATGCTGCACAAGACTCCTTGCTGTGGATTTTGGAGTTATCTAACAACATCCTGGGACAGTCCATGTGAGGTGATTTTAAGGGCATTTCTGATGCGGAGGTTCCGATCCCACTGTGGCTGGGATTATTGGCAGGACAGAGCAGACGTTTTAGAGGGCTTGTTTTGCCTCCTTCCCCCTCCAAACCTGTTCCCCTTTGACCTTTCCATCGGGACAGACAGATGTTTTCCACAGCAAGACCCTGGGGTGGGCAGGTAAGAAAGAAACCCCTTGAAATGAGTCAAAAGACACCCACACACCTTTTCAATGGGAAATAGCCCCGTGTCAGCGTTATTTCTGAATTACTCCAGAGAGTGCAGAGGATGAAAAGGGGATCTTGGTTTGGACCAGAGAGACAAATCATGACTGTCTTGCCTCCTCCACCCCCAGAACGTGCTTTTTGAGAGCCAATAATGAAAGACCCAAATGAGTTAACACCAGCCAGGCAGCTGGTCCCAGCTCCACAGTGGGAACCCCGGTGGCTGGTGAGGCCCAAGGAGCTGGGAACAGCACCGTGCAGCTGCCGGGCACAGCCAGGAGCCCCGAAAAACTCCAACCTCCCTCCCCCTGCCACAGCCTGGGGAAGGAGAAACCGTGTCCACAACGTGCTGCCCGAAGACAAGCATCACCACTTCCAGGGAAGCCTCACGCTGCTCAGCGAAGCCGTGTGGGAGAGCAGCCGGCTCCCTGCGCGTGGGCCCGGCAGGAGATGATAAATCCTGTCCCAGCCGAGGCAATTTTCCACCTTGTGTTACCAGCGTGGGGGGAGCAGTCTCAGAAAAAGACAATAAAATCCCCCCCGTCGTGAGTCCACACAATTGAAAGTGCCCACCCCAGCAGGGTGACAAGATCAGAAAAACCACAGGAGACGCAGACGGCAGCACGGAAAGGGGGCTGGTGTGGGGAGGAAGGAGGAGGAGGATGAAGCCAAGTCCAGGATGTCACGTGAGCCATAGCTGTGCTCTGTACCAGCAGTCCCACAGAGCTCTCAGCTCTCAGGGGCGGGTGGCAGGAAAGGGTTTTGTTTTCAGAGAGGTCCCTGACGTGGGACGACCCGTCACGGGACAAAATGCAAATGAAACGGATGAGTCTCCTCGAGGTGCCCACTGCAACGGGCTCTCCTACCTTGTCTGCTGAGTCCACGAGGTCTTTCTCTATCCAGGTGATGTCGGATTTCACCTGTGGAGCAACAGACAAGCATCAGCGCAGAGGGGCTGTGACATCTCGTTAAAGTTTTCCCAACTAACTTGTTCAGCAAGACCAGGCGAGCTGTTCACGGTCACTGCTGGTGTCCCACCAGCCCCTGCTCCTCGGGATGTGATTCTGAGCTGTGTGGTGGCTCCAGGAGAGCAGCTGGAGCCAGCTCCTGTTAGATAAATTTATATTGACTGGCTTTGATAAACTCTGACCGAGGGCTCAGGACACGGCGCTGGCACGTGGTTTACACATGTTCCCCAAGAATCAGAGCACCAAGGAGAGAGGATCAATTTATGGCAGGTTGATTAATGTCTAGATCAGATTTTACTCTCTGCTACAGCTGGACAAGCTCCAAAAGCATCTGTCCTGGGTCTGCAGGGAAGCTTGGCACCCCCATGGCAAAGACTGGGCTTCTCTCCTGGGCACACTCAGCAGTTTCTAAAGCAACCAGGAGGAACACACTCAAATACCAGAGCTCCCCACATCCCTTGAGGGCAGGGCAGGGCCAGCCCAGCTGCTCTGACACGTCCCCAGCAGCATCAGAAGTGTCAGTTCTTGGTGCCTCTGGGGCCAGATGCGAGTCTGTGAACCCTCACAGGGAGAGATTTTAAGAAGCATTTAAGGGGAGCTCAGAAATGAACTGCTTCTCAGCTAGGACACGGCTCCTTCTCCTCCAGTAAACTCAGACTTAAGGGAAGGAGTAAGTTTTTGCAAGGTCAGTAAGTTTTTGCAAGATTGGTCCCAAAGCCTGGTGTATTTTGATGAAGGTACAGAGACTTTAAATCTCATCTAGGTACTCTTTCCCCTGGTTTTTAGATCACGAGCCAAGCTTGAATAGAAGAATCACCCCCAAAAAACCCTCAAATCAGACTTGAAACATTTCCTTGGAGAGGTTCAAGTCTTGGGCCCTGGGTGAGATAAAACACGTGACTGCAGGGAGCAAAAAGGGACTCGAGCTGTGACTTCTCTGGTGTTTTCTCAGGCAGTGTGAGAGCAGGATGGAGCCCACAGTGCCAGCAGTGACAACTGGGTGGGCACAGGGTGACCTGGAAGTGGGACAGGAGCTACGGAGAAGGGAGGAGAGAAGGAAAAGCAAGGCAAGCCTTGAGGGAAGGGAGGAGCTGCATGAGAACAGTGAGATAAGACTTAGGAATTAACTGATTTTCAGCTCCAGATCACAGGGGCCCCTGCAGTCACCTCTTCTTCCTCCTCTCCACTGCTCTGCCCTTGCTGCAGGAGCATCCAGGATCTCTTTGGGACTGGGAGAAGGCGGCCGCCCTGCTGCTGTCGCTGCAGGAAGCAGCTGGCTGACACATCCACCAAAACCCCAACTGAACCCCTTCCTGAGTGAAAGGTGGTCACCAAAACCTCAGCAAAACCCCTTCTCCCCAGGGATCCCACCCACCCACCAGGAAACCAGCTCCTTCCTGGCTCCTTCAGACCAAGCACCAGACCCTGCCTGGGATGGGGGTGGATGGATTTCATTCGCACAAGCATGGGTCTCTCTGCAGGTCCATCCCACCAGCACACACCGCTCCTGGGAGCTCCCAGCCACCTTCCGTCACCCACAGCCTCCAGAGAGGCATTTTACACAGACCCCTGCACTGCTGGGAAGTGGTATTTGCTGCTCCTGGAAAACAGAAGGACACCCCCAGCCGCCAGCCGGGGCTGAGCCCAAGAGGTCCCTCAAGTCAGAGGAGGAGACAACTTTTCTGAACTTCCCAGTGCTGCCTTCACAGATGGCTGAGCCACCTCAGATCAGGGGCTGGGGACACACTGAGGGTTTGCTTTTTTTTTCCCCAAGTTCAAAATACGAGTCCTCTTTCCCACTTCCCCCCTTCTTTTTTTTTCTTTTTTTGAGGGAGGATTTTACGAGCCAGAAGCCAAGAGACAGGTTTGTTTTTGCTCGCGTTTTGTCACTTTGCTGGTTGAGACCGTCACATCGAAATGCAAGGGGGAAAAAAAAAAAAAAAAAAAAAAAAAAAAAAAAAACCACCCTGCAAAAGCTCGAAACAGATTCTGCTCTTGGCATTTCGCTTCCTATTCATCAACAACTAACCAGAAGCTGTTTTAATTTCTGTTGCTTCAACACATGCTCTGGGTCCCAAAACACTCCCAAAATCTGGCAGCACCTAGGAAAGACACTTCTTAGAAAGCAGTTGTACCCTCCAAAATGCCTTTTTTTTCCAAAAGAGAAGTTGTAAATTAACCCTGGATAAGGTCTGGCTCTCTAAAATCAGGCTGTTCCCTGATTTCTCGTGTCCTGCAGAAGAGACAGAGCAGATATTTTATCAGGCACTTGCCTCCTGGATCCTTGGCTTGCTGCGGAAGAGGAGCCTCAGCATCTCCGAAGCTTTAGGCTGTTATTCTCCCATCCTTTCCAAGCTGGTTCCTGAGCTTGGAGCCCGGAGCAGCGCCCGGAGCAGCACGAGAACCCCGTAGTTATGTCACTGGGATGTATTTTGGGAGTTTTTGCTGAAAGGAAACCGCAGTTTCGTATGGGGAAATCGCTTTGTGTGGCGATGGCTGCACAATGCAGCGGCCAAACGAGAACACTGGACGGGCTTTACGGGTGCTTAGCCATGGAAAGAGCCATCAGCAAATCTCAGCTGGCTTTTCAGGAGGATCAGGCCAGCCCCCCCCCGTGTCACACGCAGGGAAAACGGGCACAGAAAGGGCAATTTCAGGCACTACACGAGGCAGCAACAAGCAACTGAGAGTCTCCGTAGCTTCCTTCCTCAAAATTTCCCTGCCCCTGCTCTGAGCACCACAAAAGCTGAGTCCAGCAGGGATGCTCTCCCTTTAGGATCAGTGGAATTGCAGGTCTCCAAGAAAGGGGCCAGGAGGAGGCAGCAGCTTCTGGATCAGCAGAGGAAGGGCATGAACCTGCTGGAGCAGGGCCAGAGGAGGCCACGGAGATGCTCTGAGGGCTGGAGCCCCTCTGCTCTGGACACAGGCTGGGAGAGCTGAGAGTGTTCAGCTTGGAGAAGAGAAGGCTCCAGGGAGACTTTAGAACCCCTTCCAGTGCCTTAAGGGGCTCCAAGAAAGATGGGGACAGAGTTTTCAGCAGGGCCTGTTGTGACAGGACAAGGGGAAATGGTCTTGTGCTGAAAGAGGGGAGATTTAGATTAGATATAGGGAAGAAGTCTGTTACACTGAAGGTGCTAAAACCCGCAGCTGAATGTGGCTGGTTTCCTGAGGGAACTGGGAGTGCAATTGTGGCTGCCTGTTTTCCCTGCTTGCACAGAAACTGGGAGAGAGCTGATTCAGAACCATGGGGCTGAAGCCCTCCTTCCCTCTCTGCTCCCTGTGTCTGCACTGCCTGACTTGGCCAGTTCCCATCGCTGTCCCTATTAAGGTATCCCTGCGTGTGGAGGAGCAGAGCACAGAGCAGTGTCTCGGTGCAGGATGCGTCCCCTGAGCCAGCAGACGGGGTTGTGCAACCCTCCCATGAGATGCTGGTGTGCAAACCTCACGTGGGGCCCCAAAGCAGCGTCCCAAGGACCTGATACAGCAGATAACCCCTGAGGTGGGGCAGGGAAATATAGAATTATAGAACAGGCTGAGCTGGAAGGGACCTTAAAGCCCATCTTGTCCCACCCCCTGCCATGGGCAGGGACACCTTCCACTAGCCCAGCTTGCTTCAAGCCCTGTCCAACCTGGCCTTGGGCACTTCCAGGGATGGGGCAGCCACAGCTTCTCTGGGCAACCTGTGCCAGGGCCTCCCCCCCCTCACAGGGAAGGATTTCTTCCTTGTATTTAATCTAAATCTCCCCTCTTATAGCTCAAAAACATCCCCCCTTTTTCTCCCCCTGCCTGTGCAAAAGAGGTGACACTGCCTGAGGGGTGGTGGGTTGGACGCTGGCACTGAAGCCAAGAGCAGGCTGTAAACTCTGCATGAACCTGCTGCCACTGGCACCTCAGCGCTAGGAAAGGCAATCCCCCAAATCCTGCGCTGCCTCACGCAAATGGTTCCCAGTGCACAGTTCCTGTAATCCAATTCCGTGTAGGACAGACCTCCAGCATCCTCCACCTTGCCAACAGCAGCTCCAATAAAACAGGACACTTGCAAGCCCTACAGATTTAAATCAGAATAACCAGGGATTGCCTTTGCCTCCTGCCAGGGATCCAGTTACATCCCACAGAGCACTGGGAGGGAAGGATCAGGGTTTCATAAACAGGAAGGCGATGGTGTGAAGAACTGCAGCCTGAGGAGAGACAGCTGCTGTCACATCCATACGCTTCCCAAGTGGGAATGGTGCCCCACGCCAGACCAAGGGGGTGTCCCAGCAGGGATTTCAGCTGCTGCCCAGGAAGCACTGGGTGAAGATGACCTCAGACCCCTCCAGCACAGCCATCTCCTGGGTGAAGATGACCTCAGACCCTTCTAGCACAGCCATCTCCTGGGTGATGGAATGTGGGAGCTTCACACTCAGCCTCAGGAACGTGGGAGCTTCACACTCAAGAATGCGGGAGCTTCACACCCCTAACTTTTGCACGAAGTTATTTTATGGGACCTGCTCCAGAGCAACTACTCCCCTGTGGAGCAGCAGCTCCTGCTGTGGAGGGAGCCTGAAATCCTGAAATCAGTGGGAAGCACGAGGTGCTGCAGCTCCGCAGAGGAAGCGAGGCTGATGTTTGCTGTTGTGGAGAGCAAAGGCTGCTCTGCCTGGAGCTCTTTTTTTTTTTTTTTTGAGTGCTGGTTCTCAAAAAGGGGAACAAACAAAGCAGAGAAACCTCCCCAGCCACCACCTGCCCTCCTGCAAAGGCCTTATTTGGGCAGGGCTGGCCCTTGGTCTCATTTGCAGCCAAAGGGTTGGCCAGAACCTCGTCCTTTTGTCTGTGCTTTTGTGGTGGATCCCCTTCAGTGCCCCCCGGGAACCTGAGAAATCCTGTGGGATGCTCGTCCCTGAGCACCTCTGCTCGTCCCTGAGCAGAGACACTGAAGTGAAGGCTTCAGATTGGGGTAGCTGTGTCTGAAGGGAGCCACCAGCCCATACGAAGGACAGGCTGGACCTGTGCAGGGGGGTGGGATGGGGAGAAGGAGGCAGTGCCTCAGGGTGAGCCATTTTGCCACGGGAGGAAGTGCTGCCCACAGCAAGGGGACGGTGAGATGGCCGTGCCAGCAGCTGCAGATTTGAACTCGTTTTTTGCTGCCTTCCACCGACTTCCAGGAAAGCTGAGCACCCCCACAGGAAACCTGCCCCCAGGGGGATGCTCCAGCTGCTCCGGGACCTCCCGGGAGCTGAGACATCTCAGGTGCCTGTGCTAAACACACACAAGAGCTGCCACCACCACGTCAGCACCGCCACGCCCCACAGAAATCGAAGTAACGCCGTCACAACACTGAACTAAAGTGGAAAATTTACACGAAATCCACCCCTTGTCCCTTCACCACAACCACGAAGGAAATTCCCCGCGACCATTCCACTCTCTGACACTCCCCAGGACTTGTCTGGCCCGTTACCTCTCCCAAGTGCTATCCTTGTCTCAAAATCCTCATGAATCCGAGTCACAGCACCAAAAAGGCTGTAGTGGGTTGAGCCTGGCTGGATGTCAAAGCCACTCTCTCAGTCCCCTCCACAACAGGACAGGGGAGAGAAAATAGAACGAAGGGTTCAGGGGTTTAGATAAGGTCCAGGAGAGATCCCTCACCAAATACCATCACGGGCAAACCAGACTCAAATTGGGGATATTAATCGAATTTATTACTAAAAGCATCAGAGCAGGATAATGAGAAGTAAAATAAATCTTTAAAACACCTTCCTGAGCCAGGTCAGGAGCCAGGTCAGAGTAAGCAGCTGAAAACAGAAGTCCAGCCAAGCAGAACATTTTGTGAGATCCCACCAGTTTCATTCAATTGCCAAAAATAAGGGGGAAAAAAAGGCCACCTGGGAGAATTGGAGGGTTTCATTTGATCTAATTCAGTGGGCATTGCAGTGTCAAGGCTGTGCTCAAGGATTAGACACCAAGGCCACCTCTCTCAGGCTTACACACACCACACACAAAATAAAAGAAAACAACAATTTGAAACCTCAAGTAGATTAAAAATCCTCTCTGCCCAAGAGGAGGCTCTGTCCTGCTCTCCTGCACGTGTTCCAACAGGTTTATTCCCAGTACATCCTTCCCGGGCCGTACAGCTGCCCTCACTTCCAGGCATGAAACCTTGTGGGCTCTGCTTTTCTCACTCCAGCATCATCCCAAACATCAGAATCCAGCATCACTGCAGGGCTGCCTGCTCAGAGTGAGGGTCTGGCCATTGGTTTGCTGCATTTTTATGAGACAGAGTTACTTTTACATTAATATGTGAAGGCCCACAACTGGAAAAGGCCAGGGGGAAGGGACATGAGAGTTCTCACTTGAGCTCCTCGGCCACTTCCAGCCACACTCAGAGTAGGAAAAGCTGCAGAATTCCGTCCTGAGTGTTTCACAAAAGCAGGCAGAGGATGGAGGGAAAAGATGTGCCCGTGCCCATATGAGTCATCAAAGAAGCAGCAGCAGCTTTTGCAGAAGGAGGGAGAAACAGAACAGTCCAAATCTTTGGGGTCAAGGACAGCACTTTAAAGAGGAGCAATCCAGGAGGATCTGCAGGGAGAAAGGGCTTCCTTAGCCCTTTAACTCACGCTGAACAAGGGCATTTCCTAACAGACAAAAGCCTCAGGGACGTCAGGGCCTGGGGAGGAAGGGCCACCGCGGGGTGGCTTTGAAGGTGGAAGTCCTGGACAGAGTCACTGCTACAAACACAGCTAAGGAACACCAGAGACTCTGGGAATGGGAACTTCCCAATAAGTGGATAAGGATGGGGGCGGACTCCTGGCAGGAGCTTTGCAGGAAGGGATTACTGAGAGGGAACAGGGCTGCACGTTTCACCCCACACCATCTCCAAGGACTGTTTTATCTGTGGCCTGAAAAACAAGACCAGCCAAAAATGAGGGAGGGGGAGGAAGTCCAGGGGACACAGACAGGGTTCTGCCCAGTGAGCTGTTGGTAACACTGGTGTCTAGAAATCCTGTTAATCACTGCCTTCATGCCCAAACCCTTGCAGGGCCAGAGCAGCCAGGAGAAATGAATGACCTGCTCTGTCTTGGCATGGATAACACCAGCAGCCTCACTCCATATGGCTTAAAACAAAAGCCTGAGACCCTGAGCATCCTAGAAGCACTCTGCCATCCTCCTCGGGGCAATTGCTCTCCACTCACAGAGGCAGCCAAATGCTCAGTGCAAAATTAACTTGCTGACCCTTGGGAAGGACTTTGCTGCCGCTGCGAGCAGTGATCCTGGCTCCCCACAACGGGGGTGACACGCAAATCCCTAAAAAGGGAAACCTCAGACCAAGGCAGCAGAGTTTTACCCTGTTTGGTGTTTAGATGGAGCGGTTCCACCTTTTGTTTTATTCTTTTCATGGCCCCTTCTCTCACCAGCACGTTCACTCCTGTTGTGTGTCAGACAGTGACCCACATCCCCTTCCGTGGAGGTGGACGGAGAGGAAGGAAACACTGCAAAAACCTGGAAGCCACAGACAGACCCGAGCTCCAAGCCCCGTCCAACCTGGCCTTGGACACTTCCAGGGATGGGGCAGCCACAGCTTCTCTGGGTAACCCGTGCCAGGGCCTCCCCAGCCTCACAGGGAACATGTAAAGGTATCACAGTAAAGATGCGATGGGCTCTGTCACCCCAGAGAGGGTGAAGGTGACAGGTACCACGGCACAGGCTGTGTCACCCCAGAGGGGCTGAGAGCCCAGGGCACGCTGCCACCCCTCGAGCACGTTCCAGCAGGTGGCACTCGGAGCATCTTTAATGCCCAAAATGTTTTTCTGTTCTGAGACAGGACGGGGAGAGCCCAAAGCATCCATTTCATGAACATTCACATCATAAACACCCCTCCGGGAAGACTCAGCACTCCTAAAACAGGGGGATCTCGGAAATGATTATGAGGGATGAGGGGTTTTCTCAAGCAAAGCCTGAGGGTGAAAAAGAGAGAAGGCAGATGGTGGCTCACACAGCAGAGCTCCCATCCTTGTGCTTCACAACATCCTTTTTTTTGTCTGCTCAGCTTTTAACTGACTCATTTGACCCGGGGAACCCAAAATATGTGCTTTATATCAGAGGGAGAGCTCAGGTCCCTTCTGGGATGGAGAGCTCAGGTCCCTTCTGGGATGGAGAGAGGCACCCCCCTCATGCTCCCCACTCTCCTCCCCTCTCCTGGCTCTCTCCAGGGGCGTGCTGGCAGCAGATCCCGAAAGTGTCTTAAAAAATAAATAAATAAATACAATTTCTCCACCCTTTCCAGGCACTACAAGCCACAGCTGGCCAGGATCAGCTGACAATGAGCTGTTTGGCCTGAAGATACAAGCTCAGGCAAAAGATGTTCCCAAACCCCACCGAGACTTCCCGACAGCTCTGGTGCCGCTGCTGTCACGGAGCTGGGAGGGGAGCACTGGGAGCCAGCAGGACTTTGCACCCAGTGAAATGAGATGCCAGAGAGGAAAACACCTTTAGCAGCCGTAAGGAACTACTTAGCTATGCAGCTTCTAGAGAGCAAATCAGTCTCCATTTAGAAAGTGCAAAGGATACAGCCTCCCCTTCCTGCAGCCCTGCACACGCTTCCCAGCAAGGAGGAAATGTCTCCTCTCAGCAAATTCCAATCAACTCAGTTGATTTGCTGGTGGTAAAACCAGGAGACTCCATCCCAGGCTGTCCTAAATGCAGAACCTCACTCTTAGGAACCAGCAGGGAAGCACCACCTTCCACCTGGGGTTTGGTTTTTAGGAGAGAGTATGAAAACTCCCCCTAACTGAATTGTAAAATGCAACACTGGTTTCACAACAAGAAGCAAGACTTGTTTGCTGCCCTTGGAGTTATCGTGGGATGTGAAAACTATTCTCTATCGCAGGAATGCCGGAATTCCATACTCCTCCCACAGCACACGTGCTCCCGGCGGCTTCCTCGCTGCAAGACACACAAAAAGTGGTCTCAGGACTTGGTAAAGCCTTTTCTATCAAGCCTGCCAGGGGCTGGTCTGTGCATGCTGGGAGAGTCCAGCTCTCTCCCACCCTCTGGGAAGGACATGCGTGACAGACACGTTGCAGGAGAAGCGACTGTCACGTTTTCACGGTGGCTGTGAACTGCAGGAGTGTTAAAAGCTAAAAAAACTCCCCTGTCCAAAACACACCCCGAGCTGTGTGTTACCAACACCCCGGTGAGAGCGCTCAGGATGAGCATCTGCTGTAGCAAAGCACTGTTTTATCACTTAATGCCTCTAAAAAACACAGCTGCGGCCAGCAGCCACCCCTTCCACGGCTCAGCTGCTCTGCACCGTGGGTCAGGAGACCATAACGTGAAGGTCACTATCCATCTCCTTCCCAAGCAGCACAGCATGGGAATTACAGCCAGCCAGAACACTGGGAATACCGTGTTTTATCCTGTTCCCTATTTTAAGGAGTTTTTCCCCCCTCACTCTGTCCATGTGGAGACCCCAGGGGTCCCCTCCTGACCCCAGTCCTGGTGCTCTCTGCCCGATCCCGGTGCAGAGCCATCACCTCTGTAAGCAGAGGCACATTCCCAAGGTATAGCCAGGCCAGCCCAGGCTGTCCAGTTAAATCCACCTACTCTGAGAGTGGAGATCAATGCAGCCACATCTCAGAGCGCTCTGGGAGCACAAAGAGATCGTGTCCTCAGTCCCCTCGGTGTTCCCGGAGCCAGCAGCAGCTCTGCCCAGACCGAGGTTTCAAGTACAAAGGAGGGATAAACGCCCTCATTTGCCGTATCCAAAGGGGTGACATTTCCCAGCTGTGCACTCCAGGACCAGCCAGGGAAACCCTTCCTTGCCTCAGAGCACGGTTGCAATGAGATCAGTGGGAATTGCTGGGAGGCAATGCCTCTGCTTCCCTCTCCTCGGAGGCTGCCCCAGGCACACAACCAGGGCTTTTTCCTAAGGGCGAAGGAGAAGGGCTCCAGGCAAGGCAGGAATTCTTAGAGAGCTGGGACTACCCTCCCTGGATGGTCCCCAGCCCCATGACAGCCCCTGGCAGGCAGAATGGTGTAACCAGGGGGAAAAATATTATTGCAGCTTCACCTGGAGCTATGGAAGGAATTTACTGCTCGTGTCCAAACTAGGCTTCACTTCCAAATAAAGCTGAGACTTGTAAAGCTGCAGGAGCTTCAGGCAGATTGCCTGTGTGTGCAGGGAGAGTCATGGAGCCAGTGACGCCCAGTAAGCCAGCCAAGGGGACTCCAAGCTCCCAGTCGCTGGGGTGGGGCGATCCAGGGACCCAAGCCCACTCTGATCCCTTCAAAAATCAAATGTGAATGAGTTCTTCTGGTTGAACTCTTCTAGGTCCTCTTCAGTGCCAGCCCTCACCACTGTCCCTGGCACAGAGGGAGCTGCCACTGCCCCATTCCCCATCTCCATCTCCCTTTCCCTCAGTCTGGGAGAGGAGCCCGTGATTCCTCTGTGGCTCTGGGGAAGTGCTGGCAGAACTCTGCCTCCTGTATCCACAAAGAAATCAACTTCAGCAATCCTGTGCCCCCACCTCAGTCTGCCAGGAGCAGCCTGGGCAAAGAGAGGGTGGCAGGAGGATCCCTCACTTCCCTGTGGGATCAGGAGCTCTTTTAACTCTGACAGAGAGAGGGTTCACAGACTTCCTCCAGGTACAACACAAAGTAACCGATTTTCATGATTTTTTAATTTTTTTTTTCCTTCAATAAAAGAGGCTTTCTAGAGACAGAACATGAGGCAGCTTCTATGAACCCACGAGGGGGGTGGGAATGGAAGGGAAGAAACTGGAGTGGTTTGGGTGTGTTGGGGCACCGTGTGGGAGGGCTGCTGGAGCTCTGCTCCTAGCCTCTGCCGCATTCCTCCTGTGCAAGTCCTGTAAACTGACCCCTCTTCAATTATTCATTAGAGTCTGCAGCTCATCAGAGACTCTGCTCCTCAAACAGGCATTTATTTGTGTTTTTTAAGAGCTCAGAAGCGGCTGTTCCCCAAAGCCCGGCCTTGCCAAGGACGGAGAGCAAATGCTCTGCCAGGAACAGGCCAGGAGCCGTCAGGCACTGCTGGAGAAACAAAGCCACTTGATTCCTTCAGCTGACAGGACGGAGCAGCCAGTTTAAACTTGGAGCTTTACCACTGACAGGCTGGAAAAGCCAAATGTTGAGGGAGCAGCCGTAGCTGCAGCCCCGTCCCTGCGGGGCGGGGGGAAGGCAGATTTCCAGGCAGCACCACGAGATGTTCTGCTCCCACCAGGTTATCCCAGGTCCTGCCCAGCCAGGGGGGAGCAGATTTGGCCAGAGCACTCTTGGCTGGAAGCAGCAGGAGAGGGGCAGTGGGCTGAGAGGGGATTTGCTGAGGAACTTTCCCCTTCCCACAGCTCCACAGCTTCCCAGTTCTTGGAGAAAGCAGCAGCAGCTGTACAAACACACACGGCCCACTGCAGGGCAGCCACTTGTTTGTTTTGAAACCCTTCATGTTAAGAGGCTGTGATTAGTGGTGTCCAGCTCTGACAGGGATCACACTGCTGGACACGATTCCTGCCCCACTCTCAGCCTGGAGCTCACGTGCAAGGCTGGCACAAGGACCCTCCCTCACCTGGACCCTTGCTGGACACACAGGTCGGGTTGGATGGGGCTTGGAGCAACCTGGGCTAGTGGAAGGTGTCCCTGCCCATGGGAGTGGGTGGAACGAGGTGGGCTTTAAGGTCCCTTTCAATCCAAACCATTCAGTGATTCTATCATTCTACCCAGAACAACACAGACTGATGGTAGTGTTGGTGATACAGGTATTTCACTGGCCAGAGGTGTCCATGCCCAGGATTCCTTCATGCCCTTGCAAGATGCTGCAGGGAAGGACCTTTCTGCAAGCTTTACCTGGTCAGGACACAAGGATAAACCTGCAGGAGCTACACAGATCCAGGAAAAAGCCTTGTCTTCACCTCTGCTGCACTCCCACAGCCAGGCCCAGCCTGATCAGGTGGGCACCTTGTGCCTGGTTCGTGTGCAGGAGCACAGCCCTCATTCCAGTCTCAAAGGACTCTTTAATGGTGCAGAGCTGGAAGACTTTAGTTATTCCCTTCCCCAGTTTTCACTGTGCTCTGTGATTATCACCCAGGAACAAGCTGATCAGCACCCCCAGCCCGGGCCACGTTCCCTCCAGGGAGAGTGTGGGCTCACTCAGCACTGCAAATCCACTCCTCTGCTTCTCATTACGAAGTGATTTCACTAATTGGGTGTTGTACTTCCATGCGTAATTCCTCACGCTTGGCACCTTCAGGGAGCACGGGCTCACCCTTCAGCCATGCTGGCTGCAGAGCAGGGTGACAAACCCCAGATATGAGAGGTTCCATTTTCCCAGTGAATTCAGTTGCTGTTCCCCAGCTGAACAAGGACCAGTTTCAGCCAACCTGGCAATTAAAATCTGGAGAACACAGGAGAGAACGAGGCTCAGCACCCAGGACCAACGCACAGCGCTGCCAGCCAGCCTGGGCCAGAGCAGCTTTCAACCACCACCACCACCAGAGAGGGTGAGAAAACAAATCCATCCTTGTACCTAAATTTGCCAAAGGCTCCTGTTCCTGCAGCATTGGAGCAGCAGCCTGGTTTTAGGGATGCGACCATCCTGTTTTCGGCACCAATCCGAAACACAGCCATCGTGAAGAAAATTAACTCTAGCCAGCCCAAAGCAGCGCAAGGATCTTGCAGGCATTCCCAAGACACGCAGGTAAACACACCAAGGAACAGGGCTTGCAGGGACTTGTGCACCACAACTGTTCTTGAGAGGTGGAATCCGCAAGAGGTTGTGAAATGCACCAGCTGTCCTCAGTAGGAAGCTGAGTTGGAGGTACAAAAGCAGCAAGAAAGTCCCTGAACACGGCCAAAAACGTCCCCTCACCACCTCTGCAGTGACCATTTCATCGTGTTCCACGCCCAAAGACCCCAAAGTGAAACAGCAGCAGGTGAGATGCTGACGGAGGCATTGGTCTCGCGCTACCAGCCGTGAAGTTCCCGGCTCTTTTGAGGAACTCTTGGATGCCCTCCTTTGCAGAGTGCCTTTGGTTACTGCCCAGACAAACAACGACTGTGCTCCTGGCAGCATCCTGCTGGCAGGGACAGGGGAGGGACGGTGCTGCTGAGTGGGCGTTGAGTAATCGCCGCTGTCGCTGCTCCGGGTTATTTTTAGAAGAGATCACAGAACGAGCCGCAAAAGGATAGCGAGTACAAACCTGGAAAAAAGGTGCCTCTTCCCCCTACAGCTCTCCACACACAGCACAGAAGGGTGTGGGAGGGAGCCTGAGCAACCTTCAACTCGAGAACAGTCACCTCAGACGGTGACGGCCGCTTGCTTCTCCTGCCTCAGTCCTTGCTGTGGGTAGAGCCAGTGCCAGAAACTGCTGCTGACGTCTACACTCCAAGTGAACAGAGAAACACAGATATTCTGGGTGCTGCCTGTGCCCCCATCTGCAGCATCTCAGGGCAGAGTTTGCCCTCAAGCTGAAGGTATGTGTTTATAGGAGGGATTTCACTCGTGCTGGTGGCAAACATACCTTGTACAAACTTGGAAAACGCCACCGAGGTTATTTCAGGACCACGTAGCAGGGCTTTGCGTGTTCAGAATTACCCAAAATGGGATTGTCAGGCACTGCTCACAGGCACTTTGGCCACGGTGCCTAGGAAAAGTGGGAAGCAGGACACCTGCACCAGCACAGGGCTCTTGTGGCTTCCCTGCTGTGGGATGTTGGACAACTTGGCCACTGCTCTGCTCCAGCTTGGGCTTCACGTCCGTGTCCCACAGACACAGAGCAGCAAAGGGAACCTCAAGTGCTTTTTGGCCTCTATCATCTCATGATCTTTCTGTGGGGCAGCATCTACAGATGCAATCAGCCAGGGTTTGTCTCAGTGATGTTCTTCAAAGAAAAAAAAAAATCTTAAATGATTTTTAAAGCAACATCCTGCAGCAGCTTTTAGGGGAGGGCAGTTTAGCCAAGTGTTTGAAGATGAAAGAGGCAAAGTCTCGAGTCTTAGAAACCCGGCTGGAATCCAACTAGAAGACACAGATTACTTTTTTCCCCATGCCAGAGGTGCAGGCACAGTGAGGAACCATAAACCCACTGTTCTCAGGGGAGGGAAATGCACAGTTTCAGTGACTTGAGTTTCATCTGACCCACACCAGATTTCTTTGCAGGCTGCTGGAGAAGTGCCAGGCCAGCGAGTGGGACAGAAAGGCAGAACACGCAGGTGGGATGCAACAGCACTGCTAGAAATCCACAAAAATTCCAAGGGGAAAAAACCCAAAAACAAAGCAAAACAAAACAAAACAAAACAACAACAACAAAAAAAAAACACCCCCCCAAAAAAAACAATCAAAGAACCAAACCTGGCTGAAACGTAGACAACTGGTTTTTAGGTTGAAATTTCTTTTACTAAAAATACAACATAACCAACTGGAAAAACAACACCACAAGCCCCCAGAGCCTTTAGCAGGGACGATGATTCAGAGGGAGAAGCTGCCACGGGGGCCTTGCTCAGGGTACAGCACACGACAAGCTCTTGACAACCTGCTCGGCAAGGTCGCCCAGGGCAAATCAAACACGTTGTGTCATTCTCCACAGTTGGAGCATGTTATGGATCAGGAAAGGAAATCCTGAAAGGATTATGATTTCACGGTACTGAAATGGCTCTTCTGCTCTGGAGTGTCTTGCAGGGCAGAGAGGAACTGGCACAATTAGGATGTTGTGACAGCATCAGAGCTCAGTCCTGTACTTTGGGAGGGGGCTCACATCAGAGAAATCAAATCCTTCAACACCAGGCTTTTCGTGTGTGGGGCAGGATGAGCTTTAGGTGCCTGAAGAAGGAGCAGCAGGTTAAGATCCTTGCCCAAAACGTCAAAGACAGCAGCTCAGCTCCCTCTGCCATTCCCAGCTGATGCCAATGGGGATGCAAAGGGCAACTTGGCAGAAGTGGAGCTTCTCCCAGCCCCAGCAAGGCAAGAGAATAAACAGATACCAGGCACTCAGCAAGGGCAGCTGTGCCAAAACCATCAAATACTCTTGTACTTCTCATCCCATCTGGCAAGATCACAACACAGAGAGAGGTGTAAACACGGCACCGAAACACCCCAGGGATTCTCACTTCTCACCCTCAGCTACGGCCTCCAGTCCTGCTCCTGGTGTGCTGGACCAAGGCAGCCCTTTGGGAAAGCTCCCAGGCATGTTTGGATGACCAAAGGGACGGGAAGATGAGGGTTTTGTCTTTCACCTTGCCTATCTCCAGTCCCTCACGCTGCCACGTGCACTCATCCCGATTACAGCGCAGCAGCTTACGGGGTTTATAAATAGTCAGCTCACACCCCCCACCCACCTCCACTTCGGAGGGACGGCTTGGAGATGTAACCCTGGCGCAGTTTTACCTTGGCTGGAGGATTTCCACCTTCTTCTGGAGCTGCCTGCCCGTTCTGCAAAGGAAGAGAACCTGCTGTTAGCACTTGCTGCCCACGGGATCGCTCCTCACACACCTTACACCAAGGCTGGTGGCTTTGGGAGCCCTTCGCGTGGGACAGGCAGGGCAGGATGGCACTTTGGACATGGTACAAGGTGGTTGGACGTTCCCCCCATGTATCGAGGGGACTCTTGCCTTTTAACTCGTTTAAAAAAGGCTTTTGCCCAGAGAGTCTCTCCACCGTCCCCTCAAGTGAAATCAGGGCTCCTTATACACCAAATATTGCTCCCCTGCACTGCTCCAGTGTGGACCCCTGAGGTGGTGGGTGCAGGATGATCCCAGTGGTGCAGACACTGCTCCCTCCCACCCCTCCTGCACCCACACTGTGGCTTTCCCTCCACTGTCCCTCCGGGAGTACTGGAAGCAGCAAGCAGGGAGGACTGGGCGCAGCCGGGAGAGCGGTGCCAGAGTGCAGTCAACAGCCATTGTGCCGTGACACTGCCTTTAAAAGGAACATTTACCAGTTATTTATTACCCTATCACAGCTGATACCTGCAGGAACTGTGCCCCACCTGCCTGGCTCCGGGTCCAGCTCTGCACAAAGTCACAGCAGGTGACCTGAGCCACGTGGAGTGCCACCAACCCGTCACGCCGAGCGCTGAACCCAAGAGGGATCAGGTTCAGCGCTGGAGAAACCAGCAGGAGCAGAAGGGGGTGGGATTTCAGTAAGTCACAGATACTCAGAGCAGGATAAGCACGTACAGAAGGTTTTCTGCAGACTGTGGGGAAAAACAAGGGCAAGAAGACTTTGACATCTCTTTGCGCCGCAGTCGCGGGCTCCAAAAGATCATGGAATTCCTCCCTTTCTCTAAAAGAACAAGGCCAATTTATTCACTCCTTTTCACAGGTTATGGCCTAAGAGAAGAGTTGCAATGCCAGTGTATTTTGGCCTCAGACTCTTAATGGAATGACTGGGTTTTAGAGCCTTTCAGGAATGGACAGAAACAAAGCCAACTCCTTCCTCGGAGAAGCAACAACTCAGTGATATGATCAACCTGGCTTCTGTCTCAGGACTCCACTATCCCCTTCCACCCCTTGGGCCAAATTTAACTCAACTACCTTTTAATATCAAGCAAAACTAACCATTGCTGATCTTGACACAGCTTTGGGGCCACAGTGAAAACTTCCCTCTAATCCTGCACTTGCTTTCTACAACATTCACTGGGCACTTCCAGGTTCACACTCTCCTGCTTCCCACAGGAGGGTTTTAAACCATCACTGCTGGGTTTACACTGCTCAGCTCCCTGCTCATGGCTGGCTCCAGTAACAGGTGTAGGGCTTGTTATTCTAAATCCGAGCACAGGTTTATTTTTCAGACACTTCAAATCCACACACAATAACCCAGAGTTTCCATATATCTTCATATCTAGGTCCCTCCACTCAGTCCAACCTGTGCTGCCCCAAAGAACAGCTCAGTCCTACAACACAGAGGGCACCAGCTGAAGACATCACCAGCCTGACTCTGGCCCTGCAATATTTGCATCTATCTGAGCTCCACAACTCACCTTAGTCCCTACTTGACTTTTAAGTTCCAAAGTATTTTCAGACAATGACTGAAAAAAAGCAACAGCACCACCACACAAGCCAAGTTCTCCCAGAGGAATGTTGCCCTGATGTTTACAGGCAGCTCTTGGTGCCATTAGCACAAAGAATAGCTGAGCAGTGAAGTAAGATTTGTGTTTATGAACAGCCCCCACAACCAAGGGGGAGACACAGCACTGGAGATAACCAGACTTGGAAACAGTAAAAACTGATGTTTACTGGCTCAGCTGTCACTGATCAACAATTCCTAACTGGCTGCTAATCCAAACCAGAGCTCGGGGAGGGCTGGTTTTGTCTAAAACAGCTTAAGAAGCAGAATTTGTGTGCTGGACAGAAGGAAGCAGTGCCTGGCTCGTGGTCTGGAGGACAGATCTAAAAGGCAAGCGTCAGGAGACGGGTGAGTTCATGCAGGGTCTGTCCAACCCTTCAGCTTCAAAGGTAAGGTGGGAGACACCAGGTGCCACCCATGGACCCAGCACAGCTCAGGTGCTGTGTTTTGTCAGCTCCCTGCTCCAAGGAAGACTTGTCCTACACATTGCTGTTGACAGAAATCCATCCTACCTGGGGATGGAAGGGATGGGGAAAGAAAGAACAGTGCCCATGGCAGGGAGGTTTCCTGGGCATATAGTTCCCTGGTCCCAGAGGGATGAAGCTCCTGATGAAACAGTTGCACTCTCAGGCTGATATGAGGCAGATCTGTGAGAGAACTGCAGTATTTCGAGCCAAGCACTTTACTTCCACCCGAGAGCAAAACCAGTCCTTATTCCCTCATATGGTATTCGAGGGCCATTTGTAGCTGTCCCAGATGGAAACGCACAGTTCAGACTCATCACTGAGATAAAATATAGCCATCCACCGCCTCGTAAGCAGAGCTGAAATAGTTTGTGGGTTTCTCGGTTTGACATTTGCCTCTTTAAAATGCTTTATTCCTGCCCTCCCCCTGCACAGAGGGCGAGTGAGGGCACGCGTGTGTTTGCCTTCCTGCCTGCAGATGCCCTCTCAGGGCTGGAAGGGAGCCTCCTGGATGTCCAATTCCAAGAGAATCCCGAAGATCTCCCGTGGGCAGCAGCCAGGACACGAGTGCTGCAGGAGGGAGGCAGAGCTCCTTCCCTCGGGGCAGCGAGGAGCTAATACAGATCGGGCAGAGCAGGGCTTGGGTTACCAGGAAGGCACGACACGAGCCTCACCAGGGGCCAGCAGCCTGTCCTTGCAGCTTTCCAGCCTGCCCTGCTCTGGGGTGAGCGGAAACAGGGATTACAGAGCTAATCTGATGGGCACGTGGAGCAGCCCGGCAGCGAGGGCACCTCTGGGTGAGTGACCACTCCAGCTGCCCGAGAGGTGACACGAAAACCCTCCTGCGCACATGACACTCTGAAGTTTCCTTAATAGAAAAGCATCCTGGAAAACAAGTGTGCTCGGTTACGCAACTGCCTGGCTGAACTTGGGAGATATTTATCTTAGGACATCTTGTGTTTTAAATCCTTTTAATTCCGCATAATCCGCGGTACAGGGAGCAATTTACAGACCAGGCCAATGTGCTCTGATGTGAAACCAGGACAAGTGGCACCCTGGCAGGACCGTGTGGATGGTGTCCCACTCCTGTTGTGCTCTGTGGTTACACCACCGGCACAAGTCATCCCGGGTTATCGACAGCTCTGCCTGGAAAAGCAGCCTGCTGCTATTCCTGGACCTTTTGACTAGTCGTTTTTGAGATGCCCAAAACACAGCCTGGGTACCAGGCACCCAGAGATGTTCTTTCACCCAGCTTTGATGAACCATCAAGCACTCAGGCAGGAAGGAATGGAGGAAGAAACCCTTCACCCCTGAGCTTCTGCTGGTTTGATGCAAGAACAAGGCATTTTTAAATTATGATGACGATTAAGTGGAATGTGTGGATCTTGCCTATTGCTGTTCAGAGAAAGGAAACAATTCTGCAATAATAGAGATCTCCAAGAGAACTCCTGTAGCCCAAACAGACCGAGGAGTCTCTGCACAAAGCATATCAGAGACAGTCACTCGGCTGCCTCCCTTGTCTTTTGATCATAGTTTTTGCACTGTGCAGCTACGATGCTTGAGAAGGAGTTATTCATGAATAGCTCCTGCTCAGTAAAGAATGATACAGGCAAAAATAATTAGCTTGAAGTGGTTGAGTTTGGCGTAATCCCACGTCAGTTGCGTTGCTGTACGTTTGTGTAATGAAACAAGAATTTAAAGCAAAGCGGAGCCCTGATGACAGATCCATTGCTATGGGGATGAAATCATGGAAGCATGGAATCCCAGAATGGTTTGGGTTGGAAAGGACATGGGCAGGGACACCTTCCACTAGCCCAGGTTGCTCCGAGCCCTGTCCAACCTGACCTTGGGCACTCCCAGGGATGGGGCAGCCACAGCTTCTCTGGGCAAAGCTGTGCCAGGGCCTCCCCACCCTCACAGGGAGGAATTTCTGTGTCATTCAACTCCATCCTCCAGCGCTCGTACTGTGACCCAGCCAGGTTTTTCTACTACATAAGCAATATTCGGAGTAACATAAGCAGAATGGGGAAAAAAAAAAACCGAAGAAAAAAGTATTACAAAGCTCAGCCCCCAGGACAGAGGAACTTGTCTCTCCTGCAAGGGATCAGTTTGAACTCCCACTGCCACCCACTTCCACACATTTCCCCGGCACGGCCGAGCTCCAGTGGGCTGGGATAAGGGGCACCAGACGGCCAATTCTCCCGGAACACAGTGGAAAAACCCCAAATCCCTCAACAATAGGACTGATGCCTCCACCAGCGCGGTGACAGCACCTCTGCTCCGTGACTCAGAAAGCAAAGGTCGGAGGAAGCCGGTTTCTAACCTGGATGGCACCGATCCCAGGGCAATTTACGTAACTGGTGTTCCAGAAAAGTCTCCTCGCTCTCTCAGTGGTGCCACCTCTCCCAGGAGCGGTGAAAACTTCCCCCTTGGGCCTCTGCCCTTGGCGATTTTAGCCTCAAGGTTCAAAACTCCTCCCAAGCCTTGGTCCCTCTCCACTGCTCACAGGTAGTGCTGGATCTCAGGGAGCTCTTTAACATCTGGCCCAGGTGTAGAGGTGAAGGACGCCTGTGTTACTTTCCTCGCTGGAATCGAGCGTGTTTACTTACCACCTTAAACCAGAGGGAGGTAAACTGCTGATGTCCCACTCGAGAACCTGGGCTACAAAAAGCCCGACCTGCAGAAGTATCACCCGCACGTGGAGCCTGACCCTGACGTCCTGCCAAGGTGAGCTGGGGGAAGGGGAGAGCCAGAGGCTCCCTCCAGTTTCAGTTTACGCCAGGGCCAGCCCTTACTGGTGCAATGAGGAAAACAGTGCCCGCTGCTCCCCGGGCTGACTCGGGCTGACAAACACACGGGACCCCCCCTTCCCGGGGCCGTTTCCTCTCGGAAGCGATCCCGTGGTGCTGACACAGCACCCGCCCGGCACCTGGGGGACCCGGGATTAGGGAGTCAATGAAATCTCGCCCACGGCATCCACAGCCCTGGGCGCTGGCCTTAGTTTCCTCCCATTGTGAGTCTAGTGGCGTGTTCTGCCTTCTCAGGCATCTCCCTACCGAGGAAGGGAGAAACCACAAATAAAAAGCCCTGTCTCCCAGCCCTGGCTCCGGGCACATGGTGTGGTTTCAGGAATCGCCGCAGGACTTCCCTGCTCTCCCACCCTCGAGCACAAACTCGTCCCCGTGACTCCAGCGATGCTTCAGAGCAGATGCTTTTCACCCACTGCACCCTCGTGCCAGGGGTTTGGCCCAGGCAGACCCTTCACACAGCCTCCTCCCTGCACGGGGGGCTCCAGGGGAAGCTGTGCCACACCTGGCTGATGAAAATTAGGAAACCTCACCTCCGATGGCCAACACACCTCCGTGCTGTCCCTGCAGCAGGGCTGAAACGCTGCCTGCACTCAAAGCAGAGATCTCTTAAGAGGCAATTTTAAATTGGAACGAGCAAATCTGACTGATTAGCCATCACAACATCCCCAGGCACGATAAAGGACTGTGACAGCATCAAATCCAGCCAGAACGATGGGAAAGTACCACGGACCGTGAGACACCTGGGACAAAATCGCCACCTTCCCTCTGGTTTCTCCAGGAGAGCTGTTAGTGCCAATCTGGATGAGATGTTTAACTAAAGAGTTCCAGAGCGCAGTGCCTCAGCCGGCTGCTCTGCAGAGGGTGACAGCTGCTGCAAGCTGTCCCTTCATCGGGAAATGGCTGTGGCGCGAGCCGTGGATGTGGACAGGGGCTGAGCACCATCCTGCACATCTGGCTTGGGGGTCTTAATGGGGAGGAAAAGAGCCAAGTGGGAGGCAAGAGCAGACGTCCAGCAAAGTGACACAGGACTGAGATCGGAGTTGGCAGCGCAGGCCTGTGCGAGCAGCCGGGGCTGGGAGGGCGAGGGAGACCGCGGGAGGCAAAAAAAAAAAAAAAAACAAACCACCAAAACTGAGATATTTATCCCCTGGGCCTTCAGCGGGGTCCGTTTTCCTCCGGAAAAAATCGGAGGAAATGTGCCCGGGAGATTTGGAAGCGCTGCCGGCGCTCCCCGAACCATCACAGCATGCAAGGGCAGCGGCGAGCCCGGCAGCCCCCCGGTGCCCCGACCCC
>VZRE01003990.1:0-16918 GCA_013396775.1 Cephalopterus ornatus | reverse complement strand
GGAGCAGAGCCCGACCCTACCCCGGCTCCCCCCTCCTGTCAGGGAGTTGCAGAGCCAGAAGGCCCCCCCTGAGCCTCCTTTTCTCCAGGCTGAGCCCCCCCAGCTCCCTCAGCTGCTCCTGCTGCTCCAGCCCCTTCCCCAGCTCCATTCCCTTCTGCGGGCACGCTCCAGCCCCTCAATGTCTTTCTTGTCGTGAAGGGCCCAGAACTGCCACAGGATTCGAGGTGCCTCATCAGTGCCCAGCAATGCTCTGGGAAATCCGCATTCCAAGTTCAGGGTGTACCAGGAGTCACTGCTCATCACCTCCTGCAGTGCCCCTCCACCTTCCCTACAAAACAGGGATAAAGAACACATCCACCTTTGGAGAGCCTCGGAGGAAAGGTGCCCAAGCACAGGTGTTCAGAATTCCTGACAATTCTCACCTGTCAAATTTCTCAAATAGGAGAAAGTTTTGTTCTACTCACATTTTACCAAATCCCGATGAACCATGTTTTCGTGTTTCATTATAAAACTATTTGTTAAAAAAAATATATGAAAGTAAATCTTGTTCTAAGATGCATCGCTAAGGGTTGACTTCATCAAGGTGGGGCTGGAAACATTTAATGAGCCAGAGTGGAAGCCTGTGGAGCTGGGATTGTGCATTCTGAGGGCACGTGTCCCAGGTTACAGCCCTTGGCCCTTTACCTGTTCCCAAAGGGCAGTGAACTCTGAAAAAGCCGAATTGAGCCAGAGCCTGGTGCTTTGAAAAATTCCAGTGACTCTCCAGAGCATGTGAAGCTGCTCTGTGAGTCATCACCAGGACCTGCTTGTGATTTAGGGGAGAGCTGCCATCTTTTCTGCATGTGGGGGAATCGAGTGCAGAAAATTCCCACGGTGACAGTGCCCGAGCCAAGCCTGGGAATCGCTGTCCCCGAGCCCTGGGCTCCGAGACTCCATCTGTGCCATGCGTGCTGCAGCCCCAGACGAAGGCATTAAACAGCACAAATCCACCCAGCTGGTACTAAGTGAGGTTCTGTTAGAGCCAATTAAACTCATGGCACTTGCTGCTGGAGCAAGCTGAAGCAGATCTTGTGGAGAATTATTCGCTCAGCTCCAAAGCCATCCGTAATTTCCCCTCGCTGCCTGGAACACGATGTGCCGGCTGGTTACATCCAGCCTCCAGCTGCTGCAACGCGCTTTAAATGGCATCAATAACACGGTGATGTCAATACTAGAATCCCATTTACCTTCTTCCCTGGTTTGCCAAACCCACCTCCCTTTCCTTGTGCTCTGGGTAGGAATGCAGAGGGAGCTGGGTGCAGGACAGTGCTCTCTGTTTCCTTTCTGGAAGGAGAATGAGACTCTCCTTGGTGACCTGCTGTGCTTTAATGCCAGACCCCATGAATCCGTCACATGCTGGTGCACTTGGAGCTTCCCACCCAGGTGACAAGCCCAGAGGGAATATTTAAGGTGTGGTGCCAGGCACAAAGGTGACCCACTGAATGCCTCCCAACTTCCGTGCACGGAATTCAGGCAGGATCAGGTGCTGAGCAGGAACCTGCAGCAGCTGAGGGGGGATATCAGGCTGGTCGTTAACTCCTGGGAAATTTCTGATTCCAAAATCACAACTGTAATTATAAACTTTTTTTTTTTTTTAAGTTAAAAATAAATTGCTTTTTGAAGTGTTGTAAGAGTTATAGTAGAAAAGCAGGTTTTCCTTTTTGAGGTCACAGTGAAAGGTTCATGGGCAATATCCAGAGCAAGGCCTACGAAAGGGAGTGAGACAGAAATGCTGCTGTTTCCACCCCTGGCAGGTCTCTTGGGATGCAGGAAGTCCATCATATTTCATGGCAGGGACAGGCAGGCTGCCCCTGGACTTGACAAAAGACAGAAATCACGAAGCTTTATGGAGCAATGACTTCTTCAGGCTGGAAGAAGACCATTGCTCTAAACCCATGATACCACTGCACCTAAATAAAACTGCCAAATTATCCTGCCTGCTTCTTTTAGTAAAACAGCAAATTAAAGACATTGCTGTCTTACAAACGGCTTGTGAGTTATTACTCTCTGCATCTCTGCAGCTACTTCTGTTAAAGGCCAGGAGAAGATTTTGCTGAGGTAGCTCTACAGTATCTCAAAATTATAATAACACCCCAAAAAAGGCCATGGTGACAGCACGGCAATTCAGCAGCGATGCTGGGTGGACACTCTATGGCCTCTCTCAGTCCCCAGCTCCAGGACTCCAAGAGAAGCCATCTCTCTGCTGATAGAAGGTATTATCAGACTGACCTTCCCTCAATTCCTGCACCAGATAATGCCGAATCCCAGCTGGATTAACAGAAGGTGAAACGTGCCACAGGAGATTGCTGCTAAGTCCAGGGCAGGATGTCAGAGTAAGAGAAATGGAGGCAGTGGTGTCCCCCAGGGTGTATTTCCAGTCAAAGAACAGCTATAAAAAGCATCCCTGATCCTGGATCAGGGTAGGAAAAGCAAAATCTGCTGTTTGGGTGACTGTCGTGGCTAAATACAGTGATTAAAACATATAGACTGGCATTTTTCTGAGACAGTTGCAGGCTGGGGAGAGCTGCTGCCGTGGTAAACAGAGACTCTGGATCAGCTGGATCCTTTGTCAGTGCTGCATTCACTGAAAATTCAAAATGCTGCGGGTTTTAGTTTGGTTTTAAACACTTCAAATCCTCCTCAAATACAATTGTGGATATTTTTGCCTCTGCAGCTGGCTGGCTGGGTAACGTTTTCCTTTGCAGAGGGGCTGACAACATTCGTTAAGCCAGTTAAGAAGAAAATTAACTCTATCCCAGCCGAAACCAGAACATCCCCACGGAAGCTGTTCCAGAGAGGATGGAGACTGGTCTGTATCCTCACCAGATCCAGTTTTCCCTCGTTATTCCAAAAGCTGGCCAGGTGATTCTCCCCATCACCACACAGTGCTCCCATGGCTCACCAGATCCTTCTTCTGAATCCAGGGACAGGCTTTTACACACACAAGGAAATGCAAAAAAGCTCACGAGGCGCGAGAACTCGCGAGGCTGAGTCCCAAACGCCTGCTACAATTTACAGACTCGTGTAATCTGCTACGACAGCCAATTAATTAGAACTCACAGCAGCGCTCTTCGTACTTCTAATATTGACTAATTGGTTCCAGAGCTCGTTGTTGTCCTGCTGTCCTCACAGGGAAACTGAGTCACACTTGAAATGCCAGGGAAGCTCCCGTCTTCTAAACCCCAGCTCTCTATTCACCATCTTATTTCTTTGCCTCTTCTGCTTTGTTTTTGCCACCACGGAGGAAGAGATGATGGATCGCCTTGTTTTGATCCCAGGAACGTTCTTCCTCAGCGTGGTACAAACCACGTTGAAGATACAAAGCAGGGGCCCCTGGAAATGAGAGAAATTGGCCGTGTTTAAGAGCTTTTTGCTTTTCTGTCAGATTTATTTCCGTTCCCCAGCACCGGGTGCGATTGCAGGCTGCCTCAAATGCCAGCGTTTCCCAAGGCAGGTCCAGGCAGCGGTTGGAATGCAGGAACTGCACCACAGCAGGCAGCGGGATGCCGAGCTCTTAGGGAAGCACAGCCCAGGCAGCTCCCATTCCCCTGGACAGGGATTGTGCAGACCGAGGCTTATTCACAGAGCAAACACCTTTAAGCTCTGCTGACATTCCTGCGCAGGTGAGAATCACATTCCCTTGCTCAGCTCACCCGCATTTCTGAAGGGATTTAACTTACCTGCTCCCTTTTTTTTTTTTTTTTTCTTTTCCCCCAGCAGGATAAATTGCATTTTACCTGCTGGTTCTGCAGACTCTCAGTCTGCCAATCCCACCCTGCTCCTACGTGGTGTTTGTGTAAACCGCCCCATCCCCTCACCCGGATCTCCCGAAACCCCTCCCCGGGAGCCCCTTGGTGAGGCACATTCCCAGCTCAAGCCAGGGAATTCTGCTGCGTCGGCGCCGGGAAATGTGCTCAATTTGTGGATTTTGTACGTATCTCTGAGGAACGCTGAGCCGCAGCCAAGAGGTGCCTTGAGGAGAGGGACCCGTCGGAGCCGGGATGTGCCCTGGGAAGGCGACGGGGAAGGAGCTGCGAGGCAGCGAGGCCATATCTGCTGGTTGTCATGGATACAATCGCTGCCCGTCTCCTGTATCAGTTACCTTCCCTTTCCCGGATGCAAATAAACGAGTGGTGGTCGGCTCCAGCTGCAGCTCCTGTGCAGGACACAGCCCCGGACATCCGAGGGAAAGGAGAAAACCATCTGTTTCAAACGCGGACATCTCTTCACATCATCTGAGGCGGGGGAGAGCGCGGGAGGTGACTCGTTTTTTCGGCAATCGAGCTATGAGAGGCCAATAATGCTCTGCCCAGTTGCCTGTGGTTCTGCCCTAACCTTTGGCTGTTTCCTGGGACCTCGGAGGAGCTGTTTCACAGCCCATCCAGCCTTCTGGATTCCTGACGAGCTGCTGAGGGTTTGGGCTGTGCACTTGCTGTGCTCAGCACACACTCCCCAGCCGAGCTCTGCAGGCTCCCCCCGCCAGCTCTGCCTTCAAAACAGGAGAGGTCAAGAGTGGCTCAAACTACACCTCGAACCATGGAATGGTTTGGGTTGGAAGGGACCTTAAAGATCATTTTGTTCCCACCTCCCTGCCATGGGCAGGGACACCTTCCACTAGCCCAGGTTGCTCCAAGCCCCATCCAACCTGGCCTTGGACACTTCCAGGGATGGGGCAGCCACAGCTTCTCTGGGCAACTTGTGCCAGGGCCTCCCTACCCTCACAGGGAAGGATTTCTTCCATAAAAGTATCCTTTTTCTACCTGAAAAATGCTTTTTCAAAACCCCATGCAAAACATAAGCAATTCCTTACCTTTTTTTTTTTTAACTATTTTCTTTTTTTTTTTTTTTAAATTTAATTTTTAAAGCAGGCGGGAAGTTATTTAGAGCAAGTTATCCGGTAAATGTTGCTTTTAACGGAGCACACGGCTATGTTTGTAGTTTATTCCAGTGTAGGGCTATGTGAGGGAGTGATAACATGAAAGAGAAAACTATTGGAAACTGTAAACAGGAGTGAGGCTGCCAGGGCTGTTTGCACCGACCCCAGCCAGGGAAAAACCTGAGTAAACACAGCACTTAAGTACAGTCGGGTTTTTATGGCTCTTTTAGGCTTAAGATCTTGTAAACAAGTGATGGGGCTTTCAAGTGGATACAAAAAGACGCCCTTCCAGAGCATCTTCCAGACAGGGGAGGGGAAAACAAAACCACATTTCAAACAGAGTCCCAGGGAGGGGAAAATGTCGTCCCAGTGTTTGTGGGCTCAAGCCAACATCCTGCAAGCTGAACAAGTCTCGTCCTGCGTCGCAGGGGACACCCGCAGATACCCACACAGATACCTGTCCCCAATTACCCCATCCTGGGGTTTGGGATGCCGTCACTCCACCTAAAAAAAATAAAGAAACCGCTTTAAAATCGGAAGTGAATGTCGGAAATCCTGCTGAGAAGCCCGAAGGCCCAGGAACGCTATTTTCCTTAGGGGGAAGCCGAGCTTTATTTCTGATTTCAGAGCGATATATGACCTGCAGCGTTAGTTTTCTTAGTAAGCAGAGATCATTGCACACATCCAGCCTTGAAAAGCCACATCCCAAAAGCGGCCAGAGAAATAACTGGGAGAAATTATCCTGGCTGGGAATATTTTGGCCTAATGACTGTCTGTATTACACAGGGAGGAATAACACAAGCACGATTTTTTGAAGAGGTGGGAGAAAGAGGTGCCTGCATCATTTAAGGAGAGAAGAGCAGGCCTCCAAGTTCTCTTCTAACAATACTTGTTTTCTGTGTTTTAGGAACTGCTTCAGGCAGCACAGAGCACAGGTATGACTCAGCTTCATGGCCAGGTAGGAGATACATTGACACTGTGCTCAGTGGTTTCCTTGTTTGGGAGCGAACAAAAGGCACGAGAGGTTCAGTGATGTCAGAAACCAGATTCCCTGGCAAAAAAAAGTCCTGGCAAAAGAGTCTGTCCCTCATCAGCATTACAAAAAAAAAAAAACCCAGACAAACAGATTCTGGATTTAGTGAGGATATTTTGCAGGATTGCATGTCTTGCAGCACACTGTAAAATACAAGGCTGGTACTTTGTGCTTGACTGTTAAATTGCTCTTTCCCTCCTCCTGCCTTCCTGAATAAAGCAAGGAGCCTGGAGGCTGTTCTTCAGACGTTCTTCTTCCCGAAGAGGCTCTTGTGGTTTGTATTAAAAATGTCAGGACTGTCCAGCTGGGCCTTTTCTGGCTCTCCTCAGAGAGGCCTGGTGCCCTTCTGGGTGAGTTTATCAAGAGTACTCAAACCCCTGCTGACAAGGGAGGAACCACTTGACTCTTAACTAGAAAAACCCTCTCTCAGAATTATCCTTTAGTGCCCACCCAGGCACTGCAAGATCAGCCCAAAGGGTTTTCCATTAGCAGGCTCCAGATCCCCCTGCCCAGTTCTTAGGTGCTGCTCTCATTTTATTGTCACACTCCAGAGCTGCTCAGAAAAGATAATTTCTAGCATCAAAAGCGAGAACTCACTTTTATCTTTCTTCCTCTAAACTTTGTGGGCAGCCATGTGGTTGAAGGCACCTCTTTCTCATGATGTGGCTGTGCCTTTCCTCCGCCGCTGTGCAGAGGGGAGGGTGGTGTTGATCAGATGGTGAGGTTTCACCACTGAGAACTAAGTATCTTTTATAGATAAATGTGACTCAACATTCACGCTCAAGAATTCAAGAACCTTCCCTCTCACTGGCCTCTGCTTTGGTCTCCCACGAGTCTCCAGCCACTGATTAACAGTAATTTACGAAGTAAAAACTTGATTAATCGAGTATTTTGCCATCCAATGGGGTAGATAAAAGCTTCAGTGGGTGTTATTTTATGCCAAGAAATGTTCTGAAAGAGGCAGTGAGCAGTTTAAAGCCCTGGAAGGTGGTTTGAGTTTTGCCACTGACTTCAACGACAGCAAAGCTGAGACTTGTGTGGTGGGCACAGCTCCTTTCACCCTTTTCCCAGGGGAAATCAGATCTTTGCTCCCAACCTGGTTTCAGAAATTCCTGGCCAGACCTGCTGTCTCATTTTGCTATTTACAGTCTGCACAGAACCATTTTCCCCCTCAGCCTGAGAAGCCACTGACACAACGTTGGAGATAAATGCCCTGTGGCAGCTGCCCAGCATGAGATATGGTGGGAAGAGGGTCAGTGTGTCGGAAATTGATAGTAAAGAACATCTGATGTAACATTATTTAACGCAAAAGCATTCTATCAGATATAAGGACTCCGGGATATGCTACAGCCCTTAAAATAGCAGGAGAATCATAGTGCTATTAGCTGTTAACACTCAGTAACACCAGATACTTGTTGAAAGGGACTATTGATCAACAGAGATGGGAAACAGTTTTTTGGCAGCTGTTTGCCAGTTGGAAGTTAATATGGGAGTCAATTACCAACAGATAAATGTCCCTTCTACGAGATCACCAGCAGAAGCTTTTGGAAGAGGAAGATGCAGGCATAGGTTTAAATATCACCACTGTACACACAGGAACAGATGGGTTTGAATATCAGCACTACGGTCTTAGAAATTAATCTTTCAGTGAAGTGAAAGGGTTATGGCAGAAAGCAAAGCAAGATCAAGAACAAAGTAAAGCAGCAGCCTGCACGGAGTATGTTTGTTGCTCCTCTTGGCCCTGCAGTTCTTTGCACCAGTCAGGGGGAAAATGGAGTTATTTGCCTCCCAGTGTAAGATGGGGACTGTGTCTAGATGCAAAAACCCTGCAGAACCCACCTGTGGGTGAGGTGGGGACGCTGGAAGACTCCCTCTTGTGAGTAGAGCCCGGCCCTGCACAGGGAGTTACACAAGGAAACGGAGCATGGGAACGGTGCCGGGAGCTGCACAGCAGCACGAGGAAGTCACAGTTCCGTCCTCGCCTCCGTCAGGTTGTGCGCTGTTACCTGCTCAGACACTGCTCCTTCGTGCCAGGCAGGAACCCAACAAATCTGGGGTTAGAACCCAAAGAGCCGCAGTTGTCACCGCTGCAGTGCACAGGGGCTGGGAATGCTCAGACCCAGGTCTGGGCACATGGCATGGGACAAGGACCTTGGGGTGACATTGGGGTGGTTTATCTTAAACAATCTGTTTGCTCCTGTGTGCAAGGCAGGCTCACGGTGTAGGATATCACGGAGCTGGAGCCAGCACACGTCAGTCCCAGTCCCAACCCGACCTCCTCCACCCAAGGGCAGGAGGGAAGGGCTTACCAACATTCCCAGGTCTGGGCTGAGCTGGCCTTTTGTTTTCGTAGAATCCCAGGGTGGTTTAGGGTTGGAAGGGACCTTACAGCTGATGTCATTCCACACCCTTGCCCTGGGCAGGGACACCTTCCCCTAGACCAGCCTTATCCAGCCCGGCTTCTCCTCCCCAAACACAAACCAGTGGCTCATCCCTGCCTTGCTGATAAAAATCATTCATTCACTCAGTTAATCAATAAGCCAAACTCCCAAAGCATTCCCTGCAAATGGATGGGAACCCTGACCTGCTTGTTTTGCTAATCACGGGACAGTCACTCCAGGTTTATTATCCGGGAACTACCAGGGCATGGTGACAGGGCCTGTTCAGTGCAGACACGGGAATAAAACCTCCATGCTTTTCAGCACATTCAGGTGTCCCTGAAATGTTTGGTTTCAATGTTTGCTACGTCTTCATGCCACAGCATTTATACTTGTGACTGGAAATCTCTGCCTTTTCCCTGTAATTCTGGGTTGGTGTTTTGCCCGCTTCATCCGAAAAATGCATAAATCCGTGCCCCAATAAATGCATAAATCCCCATCCCAATAAATTCATAAATCCCTGCCCCAGGCAGGTACTGAGAACTGAAGCAGAGGAAGGAGTTTGGCTTACCAGGAGCTCATCTTTCCGTTTTGCATCCGACTTCAAGGAAGTATCATGAGGGTGTCAAGTGCTTCCCCTGCCATCTCGCCAGCTCTGGGAAGCAGCCACTTCCTTTCCAGCTTTACACACTGCTCCTTGGAAAAGGCAAACATGGAAAGCCTGTGCTAGAAGGAGATAACCCAACCACCAGAGGCTTTTGATAATGTAAAAGGTGAAGGGAAGCCAGCAATTAATGGCGCTGCTTCAGCCTAAGACGCACCACAGGGTGACATTCTGTGACTCTTAAATGCAATGCTGGTAAAAAGTTGCCGGCTGGAAAAGTGGGCCCACAGTTTTACAGCACCGGGAAAATTGCCCTGGCGAGACTTTTGAAGAGATTGTGAATTAGCACAGGTATTACAGTTCAACTCCCCAGGTTTTGCTTGTAGAGAAAAAGCACGTGCGCTCAAATACTGGCACACAAAAGCTATAGGAAACGTGACAAAAAGCACAAGGAGCTTTCCAATAAAGAAAGTATTATTTCTTTGGACATTATTATTTATTTTGTGACCTCAGGCTGAAGATTCAGCAAGTCTGATATAAGTAGTTCGTGCCAACAAGCCTTAAAGTGACTAGGCTTATATGATACCTATTTAAATCTGGGTTTAGGACAAAGTATCCCGTCCTCAGCTGAGGACAGATGAGATGGATAGCAGCAGCTCTAGTTTAGGCTCAAACTTTCAGGACATGAGCCACAGCAGCTGCAATAATGGCCTGAGGAGGAAAAGGAACGGTCCAGTGATCCTTAAAATAGAACTTGGAAAGCCTAAGTTCAAAGGCTTGGTATACCATGGATAGATTCCTGTGAAATGTCAGCTATGCCTGTAAACTGATGAGGAATTGAGAACTCTGTCTGGATTTCGAGCAAAAACATACCAAAAACTAGAAAGAGAGGCTCAGAGGGACCTCAGCCTGCTCTGGTGAATATTGTTTGACAAATGCTGAGCCTCTGACGGTGGCAGAGGATGGAGGATGCTGGAGCAGCGCTGCTCTTGCTTTCTAAAGGCAAATAACTCAGATTAGACCGTGACAAACCAGGCTCCAGGTTCCCCAAGTTTTCTGACTTGCTTTTGGACGCTCCCTGCCATTTGTTGGTCTCCCAGCCCCGATTCTGTGTTTCCTGGTACCACCGTGTGGCGAAGGGAAGGAACAGGCTGTTAATCAAAGCGTGTTAATGAGCTAACCGGCACGGCACAAATCCCCGAGTGCACTGGGCTGTGGCAAGGAGACACCGTGGGGCTGCCAAATCCAGCCTTCCCCTGCCAACGTGCCTCAGATCCCAGCTTACTTCTGGAATTTTTTTTTTTTTGCGGGAGAAATTGATTCAGTATCAATGGAATTTTCCTCTGCAGGGCTTGGCAACACGGTAGCTAATTAGATCCTGGCACGGCAGGGAAACCTGGGCATCTCCCACCAGGCTGCAGGCCAACAAAACCCCTTCACCAAACACCCACAACACAGGAACAACCTCTGGTGTTATCTCCAGTAAGAAGGAAACGATGAGAAAAAAAATCTGCTTTAATTGCCTGAGTTTACAATCGGTCCTCGGGCTAAACTCAGAACCCCTAACGCAGGTATGTTCAGCTCTTGTGCTGAGGTAACGCTGAACTTCATCAAGAGGCACGAAGATACCACTTCATTAGAATAAAGGCAAACAAAATCTGGCTGGGCAATGCCAAAATAGTAATCTAGAGTAACCAGATTAATAGTAATCCAACAGTAACCCCTCTCTAGCTTCACAGTTGCCATGTACACTGCCCTCTGCACAGCAGTGGCGACCAACAAGCTTGGGGAGCAGGGGAGAGCTGCTGCCTGGAGAGGGAGAGCTGCTGCCTGGAATTTGTTAAAAATCCAGAAGTAAACTCAGTGGGGTAACTGAGCAAGAATAAACTAAATCCACTATTAAACCTGTTTAGAAGGGGGAAACTGGAAAGGTTGGGGTTTATGTTTCCAGTAGCAAGATGCCAAGTCCTGTAGTACCTGCAGGTGCTTTGGAAGGTGGAAGGATGAGCTGCTCCACACCCGGGTCATCTCAGCCGCTGGGGGAACATTCCCTCTACGTTTTCCAAGCACTTTCTCCAGGCTGGTTGGTTGTACTTAAGGCCATGAGATGTTCTTCTTTGGAGGCTTTAATGCATTTTAAAAGGTCTCACCTTTAGTAAGTTTTCCCTGATGCTTTCTGTTGCTGTTCCTTCTGCCACACCACAGATTTTCTGGCTCCCTTTGCAAGGAGACGGTTAAAGCCCCAAAAGATTGACAAAACAGTTTTCAATAAAAGGTTTTAAAAAAACAACCCAGCCTTTCGCATCAGAAATCTTCTAAAGCCAACTTACTAAAGCTCTTTATTAGCCTCAATCAACTTTACTCAGCCCCAGCTCCCCCCTGTGCCATCTCCTTCCCATCCCTTACAAACGATGGGCTCACTCTGTAAATTGTGAATTTAACTTGAGCCCCATTTCATCTCCACGAACTGCAGGATAAGGAGCCATTTCCCAGGAATTATAGTCAGCAATATTAGTCCCTGGGTATGGTATTACCATATCTGGGATGATTTAGGGACGATGAAATCCCTGTGCCATCAAGCCAGGTGATTCTTCTGACACAAATGATCCTGAAACTCAGTATCTGCTGGATGCACTCACTGAATTTAGGCCATTTTCCTTCCTTGTTCCTTTTCATCCCCACCCCTGGCAGGGCTCAGGGACGGGAGGAGAATGCTCTCACTTCTTCCAAATAATCTAAATGATCAAAAATAATCTAAAATAAAATAACCTTTTAGTTTGAAGCCCTGTCACTGCAGGCCCTTGTAAACATCTCTCTCCATCTTTCTTGAAGGCTCCCTTCACTGGAAGGCCACAAATTTCCTCGTAGCAGAGGTGCTCCATCCCTCTGATCATCTTGGTGGCCTCCTCTAGACTTGCTCCAGCAGCTCCTTGTCCTTCCTGTGCTGAGGACACAGTACTGCAGGTGGAGTCTCACCAGAGAGGATCCTCAGCTTGATTTAAGAGGATACTCCCCGTCTTTTCAGTGGGAAAATGATTGCACGTTGCTGCACAGCACCGGTACCCTCCAACAGGAGGACTGTCGGGGTTTCCACGTGTGTTCCCATCAAACTGGTGGCCTCCAGTTTCCAAAAACTCACACAAACAGGACAGAAACCTGCGCTGATGCAGACCCCACCCGGCAGACCAGGTCTTTAACGGCACCAGGCAGCACAAATCCCATTCCCAGCAGATACACAGAGGCCATTTTCCATGTAAAACGGTTACACTTTAACAGAAAAGCTTCCTTTTTAGCTTCAGGCGTTGCGGCAGGCGGCGATGCAGATTTGTGGTGCCTCTAACCACTAACCACGCACGGGCTGCAGCACAGAGCTCCTCAGCTTTAATTTACACAACTAATTAGTTGGATTTACTGGCTTTAGCATCCCTCACCCTCTATTTGCTTAAGGAGAAATAGATGAGCCCTGCGAGTTGAGTCAAGCCCAACAGGCCAATAATTCCAGCACAGGGCACATCCAGTGGGAAGCGCCTCAGATGCAGCAAGAGCTTGGAATCTCAGCGGCTAAAAATATCCACCGATTTCTGTGGAGAAGAGACAGAGCCCTCACCAAGTCATGGCACGGATCACCCCTGGGGCGGGGGTTAAAACTCCTTTATAACGTCTTTTACACGGGGATGTTTGGATCAGCACGGAGATTCCAGACCAGGATAAAGGAAAACGCAAGAACATTCCTCTTGGCAACTTGGCCAGCAGCAATCCCTTCAGAACCCAATTCCTTTGGAAGTGCTCACTCTCTTTGTAGATGCCCAACAAGGTAAAACTCCACAAAAGCAAGGTAGGCCATTTCAAACTTGCAGATTCAAAAATATAATGTAATTTTAATGTAATTATTGGGTGAAATCCCAATTTCACCACCCAGACAGTGCTCATGGTATCACCCAGGCTGTGCCCAAGTCCCAGACCATTCCACAGCTTCAAGACTCGTCCCCACTCTGCTACTTGGAAAAGCTGGGATTCGTTGGGAAATCCCAAGTTCACACCTCCCACCATCCCTATGACAGGAACGAGGCACAGCGGACCCAGAGAGACGTCACAGAACCCCAACAGCCATTCTGGTCACCTGTGGACTCGCTTCCCTCTTTTCCCAACACCTCAACCCCACACAGGGCTCCTCCCGAGCTGCATCTCTTGGGAGAACGCCCTGGACAACCACCAGCCTCCTCTCCCTGCTCCACAGCCTTCCAGCAGCCACATCCCTCTGCCTGGCTGCCCGAGCCACCGGTCAGGAGCTGTTTCGAAGCTGCTGCTTCTGGGTGGGGTTTATTAAATGATTATTAAGCAGGATTATTCATCATTATTTCTATTTGCTAGAGCGAATGTGACACACCAGCCACGGTAACACGAGATGGAGCAGTTCACACCAGCACATCTCACTGCTCTCTGTAGGTGCAGCCACCCCAGAACCCTTCCCAGCGCTCCGAAAATCTCCGGATGTGGAACTCTGCCCTGCTCGTTTCCACTGGACTCCCTCCGACATCAGCACAGGTTGAAACAGGTCACTGAACTTAATCACAGACACTGAAACCCCAGGGAAGGCCAAGCAGAGATGGAAAAAATATTCCATCTGACAGTCACCGAAGGAGACGTTTACACAGGGGGTTTGGGTCTGGCTCTGCTCTGGAGTCTAAGTAGCAACTATAAAAATGGTGCATTTTTACTCAACAAAATCTCATCTCCTGCTTAGTCACTACCACAGCCAGGTCTGGATTCGATTAGCAGGAGCAACAATACTCAAATTTAAGTGCAGAAATGTAACACATCATCAGTTTTATGGAGCCAGTTCTGGTTTCACTCCTGAGAAAAGCTCACCAGCACTTGCTTTTCTCTGCAGCGACTGCAAGATCACTGTATTCCTGCTTTATACAGCACCCTTTTTCCAAGACAATAAAGAGGATAATTCATCTCAGTAGATTCACTTACATGCTTCATTTTGGGCCTTCCCAATAAGCCGAGTTTCAAGACATCCTGCAGCAACCTAGTTTTTAGTTAAGGAAACCCTGGCTTTTAGGTAAGGAAATCCCACTCTGCAGTTGTAAATTAAGACTGGGTTAATGATGTGAATGAAAAAAATAAACACAGATATGCACACAGCAAGTTCTTAAACGACCTGAGATGAAACAAAGGCAAGAGAAATCAGAAATCATTAAGAACAGTCCAAGCCAAACCGTATCCAGCTTTATTAAAGGTACTTTTCATGAACAATCATGGTAATTTAGGCAGGACATGGGCTACAATCTGCAACATTTTACAACAACTGTCGAACTCCCCTCCCTTTGTGGACTAGTGAAACGGAAAAGTTGCTATGGAACCGTAGGAACCTTCAGCTCACACTTTTGTAGAGGGAAAACTTTAGAGTGAGGGCGGACACGTTCACACCAGCGCGTTGTTTGACAACTCTGCACAAAACCGACCCTGACTTTTTACAGGAGAACAAAGATTTCGAAGGCAGGTTTCTGAATCTGAAGATCCACAACAGAAAAGAGGAAGTGCAGCTCCCGTTTTCGAGCCAGTACATCCCAAATTAAAGACACCAGAAATCCACATCACCTGACAAGGGACTGAGGGTGGCAGGTCCCAAAAATGCCGGTTTTGCCGCGTTTTGGAGTGATGGGCTCTGGGGTAAACGGGGAGGCACCAAAGGAAAACTGGTGGCATTAGGTTTTGGAGCAGGCAACGGCATCTTGGGAGCTTGGATGTTCACTCGGACTCGACTGACACGCAGCATCGGGAATCCCTTCCTCACATCCCTTCAGGAAGGGCCCTTCTTCCAAAAACTGGGGGACTGGAAAAAGCTTTTCTTATTAAAATTTAGGTTTTGAGAAATAGACTAAATGACATTTGTGCTCCCACTGCCCCCCGCCCCCCTCCCGCCCTCCCTCCCCCAAAACACAACAACGAAGCGGTCTGTGTGCTAACAACATAGCTTAAAAAAAAGTAAACCAAAATTCTGCATTGTTATAAAACTTGATAAAAAATAGTATTTCAAACTGTACAGTCACCAGAAGTACACAGTTATCAAAAATTCACACGTTTTTACTTGGCTTCACCAGCACCTTCGGCTTTCTGTGCCTGGAAAGGAAAAGGGGAACCAAGTCAACTGATGAAAAAAATGGAAACTCATTTTTCTAAGTAACCAATCCCTGAGCAGAACAAGTGTTCTCCGGGCTGCAGCGCTCTGATTTTTAATAAAATTATAAAATTCCTAATAAAAATTAAATCTAGCATTTGAGGTACCGTAGCAGACAACTTGAAGTTGCTTTATAGGTGCAAACTTCACCGAGCCAGAACAGTAAGTGGCAAGAGCACCTGGCAAACAGACAACTTTAACTCTTTACCAACACCTGCCACGTCTGGGGATGTGTCTTTAAGTGTCATAAGCAACGGGTGTAAATAAGAAACAATTCCTCTTCGTTAGCACAAGCCACGACCTGTCCCTGTTCGAGAGGGAAAGGAGTAAATCCTGATGTAAGACAGGGTGCTGTGTGATACCTGGTCTGTTTTGGCATCTCCGTTTTCTGCAGGGTTGTTTCCCTCCTTGCCAGCATCAGCTTTTCCCTTCTTCCCCTTGGGCACCTTCTCGCTCTTCTGTAAGGGCAAGGTGGTATTTCTGCTGTCAGTGACCAGCAGCTGGGTGTTGGCCCCAAAGAACACAGCACAACTGTGTCTGTGTGTTCAAGGGACTCACAACCACTGCAAAGCCTCTTCACTGCGGTATTTTTAACACAAATTTTGTAAAATCTGGAGGTATCCAGTGCCACTTTATGAAGTGACGACACGGGTCAATCGAGTCAAAGGTTTATTAGTTGTTACCAATCAAAGCTAAACCTCACAACCCATTCAGAGCTCTCGAAACAGCACTGACACAACTCACCTTTGGAGCTGCCTTTTTAGGTTTGGGCTCTGGCTTTGGAGGAGCAGGTTTCTGCAAGGGAAGGAAAACCTCGTGTTAAGAGAATCATGGAATGGTTTGGGTTGGAAGGGACCTTAAAGCTCATTTTGTTCCACCCTTCTGCCATGGGCAGGGACACCTTCCACTAGCCCAGGTTGTTCCAAGCCCCGTCCAGCCTGGCCTTGGACACTTCCAGGGATCCAGGGGCAGCCACAGCTTCTCTGGGCAACCTGCTCCAGAGCCTCCCCACCCTCATAGGGAAGAATTCCTTCCCAATATCCCATCTAACCCTGCTTCAGTTCAAGGCCATTCCCCCTCGTCCTATCAGTACATGTCCTTGTGACGAGTCCCGCTCCAGGGACTTTTCTTAAAATAACTTATTCATGTTATTTACTGAAATAATTTTAAAGAGAAACAAACCGCATTTTTAAAACATTCAGCCCAAAGAGCTCAGTTTTAGGAAAGCAAGCCAAAACATTTGAAATCAGAGCAGTCACTTGATTTGTCAATTATTTTACCACTCCCATAACACCACACAATGGGGCAGTTCCTTAAGCCAGTAACTTACTCCCAACTAACTCTCCAGAGTACCCACAGCCCTGACACACTTACACACCTAATGCTCAATTGTAAAAATACCAAGTGTTGTGACATCTCTGCCCAGCAAGAGGGTACTCACAGCAGATAACCTCGCTGATCTCCGTTGTGGCTGTTGAAAGAGGAAAATGATTGAGTTTAACGCCATGGAATACGAACTCTCAAAAACTCATCAAGTAACTCTTGACTTCAAAGTAGTAAAACCCCCAGAAATTATGTTTTTAGCTCCCTTCCCCCCCGCCCCGTTCTCAAGAAACACAAAGCTATGCCACTGAAGTCACTAATAGCCGATGATAGTTAAGTAGAATTTTCAGGCTTAAAAGTAGATTTTTCATAATTAAAAGACACTTAAGACTTTGAAAAGCCAGAATCAATTCAGGCCAACCCTCCCCTCCATCCCCCTCCCCTCCCCAGATATTCTGATGAAGTTAAACCCCATCTT
>VZRE01003989.1:0-53940 GCA_013396775.1 Cephalopterus ornatus | reverse complement strand
TAGGCCCACCCCTGGCCATTTGGCTAGGTCACCCCTTGACATTTGTAGGATCCCTTTTGTCCTTGTCACTGCAGAGCTGGATCAGGCCCCATTGGCAGCAGGGTGACCTTGCAGTTGGTTCAGTCCATGGGAGAAGGATCTGTGTGGTGTGATGCAGGAGAGGGTTAAAAGAGTTGTGTTCCCATTGGGAGCAGGGAACTGAGACAGCAGAAGAGGCAAAGATTGAAACCCTGCATGATTTGACCCTTGCAAACATGCTCCTGCAGTGTGAAAGAGTGTGTGTGTTCTCTAGGATGGCTCCATCCTTTCTCTGCTCTTGCTTGTGCAGGGATATGTGACACACCTGAGGGGCCTCTGCATCACCAAAGCCCAAGGCTGTCTAGGAGACTTGAACTGAAATTGGGTTTTGTGCTTCACTGACTGATATCAAGAAGATAAAAAAAAAAAATCCATTCCATTTGAATCAGGAGGGATCTTCCAAGGGGGTTTCAGTGAAATGATTAAAAAAATCTACCAAATAATAGAAACCACCTAAAGTGACTTCATTGTGGCTTAATGCTTAGTATTCCCTTCCTGTTCATAATGAAATATTTTGGCTTTATTCTGCATTATTTAGCATGTCTTAGCTTTACCTTTTTTTTTTCTTCCTATTTTCTTCTCAGAGATATATCATTAAAAGAAAAAAGAAAGGAAAAATATAATTCTGGACTTTTGGCTACCACACTTCATCCCTGACACTGCTGAAACGGGATTTTTGAGCACCAGAGAGTGTAGAAGACACCACAGCAGCCTGGTTTTGCAGTCAATTTCAGCCCCTCTGAAGCTCCCTTTTCTTTGTTAGATAAAGTTGTAGATTACTCTAGACAGATTATATTGAAAATACTTTTTCACAGCTGAGAGACAGTCAGAAAGAGCCCTTTGCTGTAGAAAAAATATCTCTCTGCTGTGACTGCTTCAGTCTGGGCCTCTGTCTCTTTGAAGTTCTTCTCACCTGACTTCTGAGGTCTTGTGTGTTAATGTCACCGTTTGAGCCAGTCACCCCTGACTCCCTTCAAAGTCAGCAGTAAGAAACAGGCACTTTCAAGAGTTGCTCCATCCGGCATATTTTGGCACTGCTGCATGTGGCCGGATGACTCACAGCCCTTATTCTTGGTGGTTCTGGGCCATTCTTTTCCCCAGAGATGACACCATCCAGAAGTTTGCCTTGTTTTGATAGATCCTGGCTTTGTTCACATACCATTGGGGCTTGCACCCCTTTCTTTCTCTGTCACAACCACTCTATTCATCTGGTCTTCCAAGCTTTGCCTGATTTTCTTTCTCCTGTTTCTGTCATGGAGGAATGGGGTGCAGGAATGGGGTGAGTTGTTGGAGGGCTGTGTTTGGAGGTTGTCCCCGGCAAGTAGCGGGTGAGTCCTCTCTTGCTCATATACGCAGCAGGATTTTAAATTTTGTTGAAGCAGAGGACCCTTTCCACCTCCTATCAATTCAGCAAAGTCAGACTGCTGTTGCAATATAAATACCAGGCAAAACCAAACCCCTCTAAGTAGTTCTGTGATTCATATGAGGTTTGAAGAAATGTGGAGGCTTATCTATCTTCCAGTAGGCTAATGGGATAAGAGCCAGGAATTTCTGAGCTCTCTTCCCAGCATTGGCTATATGCTCCTGAGCTGGGAACTTAGCCTGTGTTATGTATTTCTCTTTGACTTGCCTGACACATCACGTACCAGATGAAGAAGGATCCTTACACAGGGGAGTTTATGCTTCCTGAACTCACAGACTGCACTGTCAAAAGGCACCACAAGGATCATCTCATCTGACCTTCTGTATACAGAAAATAGACTTTTCCCAGAAATTGGATTAGAACATCTCCTTTCATAGATAGCTAATCTTTATTTCAACATAGAAAGCCCTGGTGACTTGGCAGTCTCCCTGATAAGCTTTTCCAATATTTAATTACCTTCATAGCAGTGAGTTGGTGTCCACTTCAAAGGCTGAATTAATCTAGTTCTATCTTCCACCCATCATGTCTTCTTATTCCCATTATCAGCATGGCTGAAGAACCTCCCCTTCTCTGCCTCACTATCAGACAGCTTTTCCCTAAGTAAATACCCATATGTAGTAATCCATTTCCGCCTTCTCTTTGATGAATAAGGTTATGTTTCTAAACCTTTATGTTGACAGGTGTGCAGCTAATATCCAGCCCTCTGTGATTTCCCCAGCCTCTGGTGTGTGGCCAGCAGAACTGACCCATCACCTCCAAGCAGCCCTTGTCTGCTGTCTACTAAGGTGAGGAGGTGTCCTTTCTATGGGACTTTTCTTTGTTTTGGATGCCCAAGATTTTTTTCAGCCTCTTCTGGCACACAGTTTGGCTGGCACTCACCCATCCCTAATTCAGTGCAGTTCAAGGCAGCCTCTCACCCTTCAGGGGTGAAATAGCTTCTGCTGGGGTATTTGTCTCCAAGTTGACACTCCTTTGACTCTCTCTCCTTCCATGGCTGCACCTATATATCACCCCAGTACATTTCCCATCCCACAGACCTTTCAATTGCTCATACAAACCCCATCCACTTCTCAGTAGCCTTAAAGTCCTTCTGCACCTCCTTCCAGTGCATCCTCCCCAGTCCCTCTTCCCGAGCCTGCTGCTGGGCTCTGAACCCTTTAATTGTCCATGCCTGGACTTGCTTCCATCTGCTTTTCCATAGCTGTTCACATTCAGCCTCCTCTTTTAAGAAAAGGTTTACAACCCTATCCATTTACAGACACATTTAGTATCTGTCAAGGGGCCAGTTCTGACACCATTTAATGCATATTTTGTTAATCTCATCTAAAGCAGTTTAGAAGAAAAAAAGCAGAATACCTTGGAGGAACAGGGAGGTATGACACTGCCAACCTGCCTTTATCAGCAGAGGCTCAGGGGCTGAAGTGTAAGGAATGCTGGTGAAGGTTTTCTGCGCTGCCATCTGACTGTTTATAGGCATACATCCAGATTGCAAGCCCACTGATGAAATCCAAAATTAACTGCTCTATTGTTTTGCTAAGAACTGATGGTGCTTGCCCTTCTAGTTGTCCCCTTCTCCTCTGCCCATGTTGCCATGACCCAAGCCCTGTGCCAGCCCATTCCTTTTCCCTGAGGTTCCCGAAGACTTGTTAGATTTAATGTAATGGCTCTTCTGGTAATTCTTGATGGCTCCTCGCAGTGAATTATCCACGCCTGTATATCTGACAGGTGTCATTACAGCAGACAATTCACCCTTGCTGCAGATGGTTAGCTCTATGATCCATCCATGCTGCCTTCTTTCAAACAGAGACTAGGGAGGTCTATCAGGGATTTCTGAGTCACTGGCTGTGATCCTGCTCAGTGCATCTAGAGATCAGCCTAGTCCTGACATTACACTCTTTTTTATCTAAGAAACCTTTTAAAAAGATGCCTCTGAACATCAGGCCTGGAGCTTTCAGAGTCTAAGCCAGACTGTCTTGCCCCATCAAGGACCTATCAAATGCACTGAACATCTAATTTGGTTTTAAAGCAATTTACACCCATGCTTACCTAAACTTTTCTAGCAGAAAGAGATTAACCATAGGCAAGGGTTGAATCTTAATTGCAACTCATTCTCTGTTCCCAGCAAAATCAGTCCTCGTGGACAAGATACATCAGGAGGAAAGGGCTGCCTGTCATTGGGGCAGAAAGAGTATGGGTGATGCCCTTCCTTTCCGACTGCCACTGCCTTTAGTCCTTATGGATGCGTTCTTCTCTGGTGAAGTGCCATATCTTTGCATGGATGAATTTGGTGGCTACATTACTTCTTTGGAGACCTGGCTGACTCCTGTCAGCAGAGATATTGCAAGAAATTTACAGACACTGCCTGGTCAAGTGATACGCAAACACCCATACTAGATCTTCAGCTTTTGCTTCAGGAATGCCCAGAGACTTGCTTTGTATTTTACAGTGACTTGCATCCCTGATGATGCTGACATTGCACCCTCCTCCTGGCAGTGTCATGGCTTCCTAACAAAGTCATCTCAAGGACAGAAGAAATATTATTATTTATGGAAAGAAGTGGTATCTAATAATTTCTATTCACCCTTGAATGCATGCAACTTCTGAACAGGCAGAGATAACCCATGTCGCCCTGACATCTCTCTCAGCAGTTCAGTCTGTTGGCAGCACCACTTTGCTGCAGTGGCTGTGAAGGGGATCAATCCACAGGCTGCCACACTAACCACACCCCAATTCCCTTAAACCTCACTTCTGCCTGTTCCACTAAAAGGAGATCCTGACTGGGATTAGCAGAAACTCTGCCTCTTCCCAGCACTATTTACTTAGTGATGGGGCAATTTGTGACCAATGGGACCATCATGGGGCAATTTCTGTTCTCATCTCTTCCCAACAGAGCATCTCCTTTGTTTTCTGTGCATGCTGTCTGCTCCCTGTTTAACCTGCAGCACACAGCAGGTGCCTGGGAGAAGAGCAGATCCCCCAGTTAATTTCTGCAAAACTGATAAAAAAGCTATCTGCTGCATACCAGGCTGTGCCTGGGGCTGGAAGGTGGTTAATGAAGGACCCAGGCTTCAGCAGGAGCTCAGCAGTTCAAACGTAGCTGATATGCAGCATTTGTTGCCTGTCAGTCATTAATTTTGTGACCTTGTCACCACGTCTGTGTGGGTAAGGATGAGGAGTCACCTGCTCAGGCTGAAGCTAGGGAAGATTCAGATTAGAGGCTGGGAAGTAGATTTAGATTACACATAGGGAAACTTTTTATTTTTATAAGGATGGTGAGGCACTGGCACAGTTTGCCCAGAGAAGCTGTGGATGCCCCTTTTCTGGAAGTGCTCAAGGACAGGTTGGACAGGGCTCCGAGCCCTAGTCTTCCCAGCCTAGTGGAAGGTTTCCCTGCCCATGGTAGGGGGGTTGGGTCTAGTTGATCTCTAAAGTCCCTTCCAACCCAAACCATTCTATCATTCTATGATTAGAAACTGAGTGTAGAGTTTCACAACCATTAGGGAAGATCTACTACATACAGGATCTCCAGAGCTTGTCACCTTCAGGATTTTGTCCTCTCTTCCAACTGCTTATGAGATTAGTTCAATCCCTGGGGAGAGCCATGCAGCTTTTATTAAGGCTTTCAAACATGTCTTGGGAGTTTGAAGGAGGGAAGATAAAGGGTAACAGCAAATACAACAAATTGCTCATCCCTGCTTATGCCCAGATGCCCAGCACCACATTTGTAAGATGGAAGGGAAATCTCTGTTCTTGGACAACCAAGTACTTTGCCAGGAAGGACTCGGGGATCTTTGGATACATGAGAGGTTTGGAGTCTGAATAGCCCCTCTAATCCCAAGTCTGTATCCAATCTCCATTGCTCAGTTGGTCAGGCACACAAGCTTGCACTGCTCATGCTGAACCAAGAGAGTAGGGAAGTGTGATGAGGAGAGACTCAAGTTGATGGGACAGAAGCCAGGCAGGTCCAACTGCAGCCAGAATGCCTTGGCTGGGTGTCAGCAGAGCTTGGTGCCAAAACTAATAAGCCTGCCAGGAGCCAGGACTTCCTTGCTTGGATGAAAAACTAGGCTGATGGTGCTTGGCTGGCTCCAGAGCTCTGTTGGAAACTGCATAGCTCTATTCTGCCATGTGAGACTGCTACTTCAGTTTGGGGCAACTAGCTTCTCTTCTGCAGCAGGTAATGCAGAGGGATCTGTGGCACTAAAATGGGGATGTGTCCTGACACAAGGATTGTCCTGGGGACCTTCTCCTCTGTGGCTTGAAAAGAGAAAAGAAAGGAATTGCCTCCTCATTTCCATTATGCTGCTGGAGCTTATACCATAATTTTGATATCCCCTTGGTGACACTGGGATGGGGTCCCTGCCAGCTGTGGGGCTTCCACTCTGCTTTGGGATACTGGAAAAATGCATTCTATATAGCTCTGATTTTGTGGTGAGTTTTGGGGAAAACTGACTTAAACACAATCTTATTCTTCTCATGTTTCTGTGACAATATCCTCTTTGGAGATCTTCTCTGCTTGCAAGATCCCTGGGACAGGAGCCTTTCCAATTTAGATATGGAGGAGTGTTTACCTTGTGAGGTTGAGGATGCTGCCACAGAACATTTAACAGACAGTGGTAAAAAGAGCATTGTGACATGATTGCCATCACAGAGCATCCAGGCATTTACCTTGGGATATCAAAAGTATCAGTTCCATGCTTCCCTCCTTTCCTGTTTATTCAAGGGGATTTTCACCTAAACAGTCTCTGGGATGCAGGTCCCAGATGGCACTGTGACAAACAGGCAGCTGTTGGGTGGGGTGTTTTTGAAGGCAAAAAAAATCACTTGATAACAAATTTAAATGAGAAAATTTCTGTGAATGAATACTTCTGGGAAAAATGACAAATTTTTACACTGGTGATTAGATTTAGGAGCAAAATAGGAAAAAACTTCGCCCCTTGTGTTCCTGCAAAGGAAGCTGCAGGTAAGGACCAGGTAGGAAGCTGTTTCCTTCGGTGTATCTCACAGGAAAAGCTACACCCTCTTCAGAGTTTTTTACCTTTGACAGAGACAGCAGATTAACAGGTCTGAGAATTACTTCCAAGTTTTTCTTGCAAATAAATCTATCCATTATTTCAGGTTTTGTAATCACTAATGCAATAATAAAAATAACAGTGAAAGCAAAGAATAAGCCTGTATAGTAGTATTCTTCAGGGATATCCCAAAGGTTATGGAGCAGCCTGGGTTGATTTATGCTTTAATATGAGTTTTCAGATGTTTGATCAATGCAATGAGGTTTTAAGAATGCTGGCTGACCACTACCATATAGTGCTGACTATACGCACTTGGTTCATTGCAACCATCAGACAGGACATATTAGCATAAATGTTTGACTTAAGTGTTTGTTGATGTACTCTCCCTCACAATAGCTGAAACTAAGAGTTTAGGTTTGGTCAGTGAGCAGGGTTGAGTTGAAAGCTAGGGATTTTCTGAGCTGTGATAATTACTGTATGAACAGTCACTGGCAGAAGGGAACTTAACGGCCTGGTGTGATTGAATTAGGGATGGTAGTAGAGCCATGAAGAAAATGGAAGACTTGCCTTCCAAATTCAAGGGCAGCTGAAATGAAGTCCAAATGAGGTGAAAACCAGCACTGGCCGGAAAGAGATTCAGGCCTTATAGCTTTCATTAGAGCCATAGTGGTGTGTGCCCCATGAAGGACCCCAAATTCAGTTTTGGGATCGTGCCAGAGCTCTGCTCCATCCCTGACCTTCTTCTTTCCCACCATACCTGGTTCTGTCCCAGCTGGTGAGAAAACAGTGTTGAAATAGTTCCTGTCAAAGACTTACTGAACATACTCCAGGCTCTCAGAGATGCTTGGCAGAGCACCTATCATGGAATAAGGAGAATAGCTAATGTGAGCCTAGAAGGCATAATTAACAATGCAAGGGATTTAGGCCCATAGGCCTAAGGATGACCCCAGCTGTCCATGAGACATACCAAGGTGACAGGTCTGGGGATGCAGACCTTGTCTTTCAGGACATTGTCTAACCTGATAGTCCAATACCTCACAGTCCTACATACATTTATCTTTGTAACAGACCAACCAGGGACATGTTTTAGGTTATAAGCAGGCAAGATGGTCAGAGGTACTTGGGAGGCTTCAGTACACCTGTTTTGAACCTAAGATGGATGCAGACATCACTCACGGAGTCCAGATACTATTCGTAAGAAGGACTTGGAGTGCTCATTGTGCAGGGTTCCGTCCTCTTCTAGTTGTGCATTTTTTCTAGCGGGTACACGGCCACCTGATGAGTTGGTTCAGCTCACTAATCTGTCTGACAACTGGTGGGTTTTGATTTTTTTTGACGCATGGAAGGGCTGCACAAATGCTGACTTTGGTGTAATGGAAAGGAGGTCAGAACAACCTCCCTCTACTGCCCTGCAGTCACAGCATGACTTGACCACCCATGAAAACACACCTTGGAAAAGTTGTCACTCGTGTGTCCAAGCCCATCCTGAAAGTCCAAATGGTAGAGAGGCTTGAACCTAGTTTCTGGGTGAGCAGTCAGAAACCTGTGGCCCTTCCTTGGTTGTCCATTGGCTGAGAGACCCCCATGTGATGTCAGGTGTTTCTGCTAGTCACTTGTCCGTCTCTGGACCATTTCATAGAATCATAGAAAAAAACGGGTTGGAAAAGACCTCTGAGATCATCAAGTCCAACCCTTGACCCAACACCACCGTGTTACTAGACCATGGCACTAAGTGCCACACCCAGTCTCATCTCAAAAACCTCCAGGGACAGTGAATCCACCACCTCCCTGGACAGCCCATTCCAATGTCTGATTACTCTCTCTGTAAAAAATTTCTTCCTAATATCCAACCTAAACCTCCCCTGGCAGAACTTAAGACTGTGCCCTCTTGTCTTCTTGTTCTTTATCTTTAATCCCCTCTGAAATCAAGGGGCAGCTTGATTGCACCAGAATGCATCATCACATGCCACTTGGCATCACCATGCTACCAACATCTTTGTTGGTAAAAATCCACCAGCTCTAATGTGCCAGGCTCTCATCAAAAGGGGCTTTGGGAGGAAGAAGCCATGTGTTTCCTTTAACCTACAATAAAGCAAAGCAGTTCAAAGAGTTGGAAAAGGAGGTTAACAATCTCTTTGAAATGTAGGTTCAAATTCCCAGCACGGCCCCAGTCAATTATCAAGTGTCATCTACCGCTAAGAAGGAAAAGGAGGGAGGGAAGCCTGTGGTGCAGAGGTCCCGATGGGCAGCAACAGGGGTTAAAGGACATCACCACGGTGGTGGGAAAATTTCCAGGGGCAAAACTTTTTTTTTCTTCAGGCTGATTCACTCCCCTGTGGTGCACCCAGAGTGAAGGCTGGGCCACTGGAGTGAACAGAGCTGGGAGGGAGGCAGCACATTCCCCTCCTTGAACTCCCGTGCATCAGGCGGGGCTTTTTTGAGGGATGTGCGGGCACAGCGACACAGCAGGATGCTGCCTTCTCTGGCGTGTTCCTCTGTGGCAGCATGAACCACTTTTATTTTAATCCCATTAATGAAAGGCAGTGCAGGGGTGGGGATGGGGCAGGAGGGGGGAGGGTTTGTTTTGGCGCTGAGCATGGGTGCACACAGGCATACAAATGCTGGGAGACAAAGGCTGTGATTAAGGGCTGGTACTCCAACTCCCTGCTTATTACAGGAAAGGATTTATCTGGTGGCCTAGTTTCAGCTCCAATTTTTCACCTTTTAATCAGGTTCCCAAGTCTGCTTGTCCACTCATAAAGGGAAGGAAGAGGAAATCTCGGGGTGATGGAGCAGGAATAATGCTCTATAAACATGCATGGGGCAGAGGGTTTTGCTGCCCCAAACTTTCCCAGGAGGCAGACCCCAGGACAGGCAGAAGGATTATGCCCAGCCATGCAGCATTATTTTCTGGCATAGCAAGAGAGCATCCATGCTTTCCCTCCTCACCAAGCCAGGGTTGCGTGAAACAAACGTGCTGGAAATAAAAATCTCCTGCAAAATGGAAAATGTACGCAGGAGCAGCTATTTTTAAAAGGGACAGCACCTACTGCTGTTATGAAGTCAGTCACATAATCAGTCAGCAAGGGATTTCTGTGGGCTGACAGCTGACAGCCAGGAGAAACAGCTCCAGCAGACTGATGAGAAGAAAATGAGTTTTTGGCTTCTAGGAGATGCATGTTTTCTATTGAAGAGAAGAATTTCTGTCCTATGCTGTCCTGGGCACAAGGCGGATGGGGGGAAGTGACCCTCAACGTCTTCCCCGTGCTGGAAAGTGGAGTGAGGTTCTGATAACTCTCCAGGAGACTTAACACTGCAAGCAAATGCCAGCTCAGCCACCTCTTCCCCCTCCCTAACCCAGCCTGTCTTTATTGCCCAGCCTCTGCTGAGGTTTTCCTGCTTCTAAAAATGTTCAGCCTCTAATTAAAATGCCCATCTTGCTTGCCAGGGCAAACGTATCCGGCCACAGAGCTGAGCTGGTTCTGTAGACAGCCAAAACCTGCAGCTAACCAACCTGTCTGGCTTTCCTGGCATGGGTGGATTTCCTGGCATGGATGGCTGGTTGATGTCTGACATCAGGTGTCCATCACACCATTTTAACAAGCTGACAGCAGCTTCAGGAAGCTGGCATGAGGGCTTCCTCAACTTATCCAACCCCGAAGTCACCATGTGCCTTTCCTCCTCCCTGGGGTCATTAGTGCTGTTTCAGGTGGTCACACCCTGTTGGTGAAGAGGGGACATATATGGGCAATGTGGGGGTTCATGTTGCTGAGGGAGGCTCGCATGCTTCTTCCCATTCAAAGAACTTTGGAAAACGTGTTTAAATAAGAAATAGCAATTGAAACAATAATTAAAATAATATTTTAATTAACAATACTTGAAATAAGTAAGTAATTTATTAAATAATGAATAAAAATCACTAGCAAAAGAAGATGTTAAGGCAAGGCCCCAAAGTGGTACTGGGAGGGGCAAGGAGCATTGTATATGTGGGGCATTCACAAGGAAGTGTGAGAATACAGCTTCAGACCCATGGGTCCCAGGACAGTGTCCTTCCCCAGGAGAGTAAGACATTCTCCACTGCTCTGACTGAGCCCACATCTCAGGGCAGAAGGGATTCCATCCAAAAGGAGTGTGGTGGTGTAGCCTAATGGTCACAGCCTTATGGTGAACAGCAGAGGAGCTGTTATCTCTAATGGCTGGTGATGGATTTTCCCTACAGTCCATAATAGTTCTGTGAGCAATATTTGGCCTCTTCTGGTGATTTCACCCCCGCAGGTTGTAGTCTGATTGTACCTTGTATGTCATCCTGGAGGACAGCGCAGTTTGGGGAAGCAGATGAAGAACTAACAGCTGCTTCCAGGCAGTTTGCAGCTCTGCCTGCCTGGATGGAAGATGCAGTTCTTCCTTCAGGCTTGGAAGGAACAGGAATACTGAAGCTACCCAGAGGCAGTTTACTCAGTGGGGCTCTGCTTGCACCACTTTTATACACAGCATCAAGAAGTGCTTAAAATGAAATTTGCTATTTAAGAGCAGGAAGACCCCTCCGGAGAGGTTTCTATCTATTCTTTAGATGCAATGGCGCTGCATGCTCTTAGCCCTCCGTGTAGCAGCCCCCAGTCCTCACTCCCCTGTGCTGAGACTGGATCATGTGTATCTCACTGCTGAAAGCTCTGCAGTCTGGCAGTCTGCTGCTTTCTGTGCCATGGCATCGCTTCTGCACCCCTTTGGTCCCTTTCACACCCACAGAATCACGGAATCCTTAAGTTTTGAAAAGACCTCTAAGATCATGGAGTTCAACCATTAATGCAACACTGCCAAGTTTACCACTAAACCATGTCCCTAAGCACTACATCCACGTTTTTTAACACTTTCATGGACTTGTGTGTGGCCTCTCCCCACACTACCCATGCTGCAAATCCAGCCTTTCAACACTAACAGATCATGTCTCTGAGATTGGCCAAATCCATGAAGAGATCACTACTTCTTACAACCTTTGGAGCAGATCCTGGAGCAGGGAATTTGTGTGACATACTCTTGTGCTGCTTCATTGCCATGTGTTCCTAATTTCCTTCAAGTCAACCAGTGAAGCTCTCAAGCCTTTCTGCCAGTGAAGAGCACGGTGAGCCAAATACAGTGGGACAAATCCTGCCCCCAGTTTGGAGAGGCAAAACCCATGACAGTGATGGGGATAAGCAAAGCAGGCAGATAAGCTGTGTTGCACTTCAGACCCAGCGATAGCTGTCACCCTCCCAACACTAAAGCAATAACTCTGGGAGATCTGGGTTTATTCTCCTTCAAACCACTTTATTTTATTGTGAGTAATCACAAAGCCTTACAATGCTGCAGAGGTTCTTTAAAAAAAACAAACACAGCGACAGTATTTGCCAGCTTTTGCTAAGACTAGTTTAGCTAGCAGCTAGCATGAGATTATACAAGAAAATCTTGCAGTCTTCAATTGGATTGTCACATTGAGTTTTAAATTTACCACAGCACTGCTAAGACAGTAACTTTGACAGTAGGTGATACCCCTAATGTTTCAAATACGTACAGATTTAAAAAATTAACCAATTTTCTTTTTTTAAAAAAATACATTTTCTGCCAGCAGAAAAGAATTATCTTAAAAAGGCATGATCAACTAAAAAACCCCACTTATTTCCTCACAAACTGCCCCCATCTTCCAGTGCAGTTGGTTGCTGTTCCCCTCCAGATCTCTGCCAATAAGCAGTCCCATTGCCTTTCTAAGAAAATAAACGCGTTTTCTGTGACTTTGAATGCTGGTTGAGCATTGCCAAGGCTCAATAGAGGGGCAAAAGCCCCAACACTGAAGGCAGGGGTAAAAATCCCACCCCAAGGTCTCCAAACAAATTTTTATTGAAATGGACATAGATGGAGATGTGGGAGATGGATTTCAGTATCCAAAGTGAGGTGTTGACTCTGACTTTTATGGAGTTTCAACCATCCCTGAAGTCAGCTGCTTTGAGCAACAGGGTTTCCATTTGCAAGGACCATTGGGTGTGTGAGGACGAAGCCTGAGCTTCTTCCAACACTCCCAAGGACAGTTGTGAGATGGGTTTATATCTGCATCACCTTTACATCAATCTCCCTATATCAGTTTCAAACATTAATCCAAGGCTGGGTTTACAGATCAAACTGCAGGTCAGTTCGAGCAGGACCCTATTCACCACATCCCTTCCCATCCCCCAGGACAGAGCATGCCAGATGTGGACCAGACGTCAGCAGACACCTCCATTGCTCCTATAATCAAGTTGAAGGCTTCACACATGGCATTTAGTCATGCTGTCCTGCCTTCTCCTAGCCTGGAGGAGAAGAGGGTCCAGAGGGACTCACCTTTTCTTTTCCAGCATTTCAACAGTGGAGGAAAAAATGATCAAACCTTTGAGGACCAGGCTTTTAATCAGATTTCAGTTGTCAGCCAAGTAGCTGTGTGAGAGAAAGAAAAACCGCAACTCTGGAAAAAAACCCCAAGATCTTTTCTCTGATAGAAAGTGCTCCACAGTCACCAACATCAGTGCTAATTCTTCCCCTGACACATTCTCAAGAGAGTTTTGCTGCTGGAAGTTGCCTCACATATGCCCAGATGAGTAGCAGATGTTGTGTTCAGATGGGGAATATCAGCATGGAAACAACTCTCACATCCTCTAGGTCTGCATCTTGGTTTGATAAGGTCATCAAGACAAGAATCCCTGTCAAAGTTTCCTTCCAAGCTTTCCCAGAAAGGGAGGAGGGATTTTTTTTTTTTTCTAAGCTAGGCTACAATGATCTCTTCCCTTTGAAACCTCCTTCATCGAAAGCTGGTTCCTGAATGAGATATGGCTGTTGGCAGACCCCTGTGCTTCCCTTCCTCTGCTGCACATAATTTCTGAGCAACGGCTTGCTGAGGTTAGAAAGACAGGAGGTTGCCAAAGCTGGACCTAATTTAATTAGACATGAAAAGGATAAGGATGGGAAAACAGGGAGAAATTTGTGGGAAAAGTTCTTGACTTAGTGTTTGTTGCACGCCTACGCAAATAACATGTAAATCCTGCCACATTAGGAGCACCCTGTATTCAGCTTTGTCTGGAAATGTTTCTTCAAGACTGAAAGTGCATGACGAAGAACAGGGTGCTGCTAATGAGGGCAACATCCAGAAGGCACATTTTGGGGAGTAATAATTAAAAAAAGGATGATGCATGGGTTTCTGAGTAAGCAGCTACAGAGTTGGTACAATTTGGTGTGTGCTTTGGAGAGATGTAGCTTTGCTCCTACGAACATGCCTGAGGCATGAAGGTTTGCTCCAGACTGATTGTTCTGCCCTGGGACCTGCAGAGCAGCTTGGCCCCTGTTGTCCAGCATCACTGCTCTTGACCAGCGTGATGAGTGCAGGACCACAATGCACCAGGTAAAGCTTGGAGCCTGCAGATAACGTGGGCCAAGATTTGAGAGTTTATAAAATCCATAAACAATCAACTATTGGCATATACAAATATATAAATTATTGACAGTTTTACAAAAGGCACGCTGCAAGCCATCTCAGTCCGACACCTGTACAAATCCCATGGCCCCCCACCCTCCCTGTCCCACTCCTTCTTCTCCTCAGCTTTCATCATGAAACATAAGGTGCTGCTGCTACAGACCCATGGCTATCGTGGCAAATGAGGACTTCTTTTCTGGTCAGCCCAATTTGTCGGTGGTACTGTCCTTCTCTGATGGTCTTAAGACACTGTATGTTCTTCCCCAAGGTGATGCTTTTAATGGAAGGCAGATATTTCAGCACAGTCTTTGGCAGGGATGACACACCTGTCCCAGAGAGGTTGAGTTCTTGTAGGGAGTTCAGACCAAAGATAACTTCAGCAGTCAGTGAACTCAAGTTGGGATTGCTGGATAAATCCAGAACTTGAAGGGCTGAGAGTTCCTTGAAGCTATGAGGAGATAACTCTCGAAAGCCACGCAGGCCACTGAGAGATAAATGAATCAAATCTTTCAGCCCTGAGAAGTCTCCTTTCTCAACCTTAACTAGAGGGTTCCCATCAAGATTTAAATATCGGAGAGGAATGCCTTGAAGGTTTGGCACAAACGTTAGCCTGTTTCCAGAAAGATTTAAATTCCGGATGTTGGGGATGCTCTTTTCACGGTGCCTTGTAATTGTGCTGAGCATATTATTGGATAGATCCACATTCAGGGATTTTCCTTGACCTTTTGATGCAAAAATATCCACAGCTATATCCAAGAGCTTGTTATTGCTCAAATCTATGTCGCCCAGAGGAGAATTGGAGAAACAGTCTTCTGGAAGGACTTCCAGAGAGTTGTGACTCAGATCCAAGGACTCCAGGTACCGAAGCCTGGAGAAGGTTGTGGAGGAAATCTTGGCAATTTTGTTGTAGCTTAGGTCAAGACTCACCAGGGTGGTGTAACCAGGGCCCATAAGCATTGATTCATTTATTGTTTCCAGTTTGTTTGATGATAGATCCAAATAGGAGGTATCCAGAGGTATTGGGACAGGAACAATATGTGAGCCTATTCCACTACAGTCCACCTTGGTCAAGCTAAAGCTGTCAAAGAGACCAAAGGTTTCCACTTCACAGTGGCAGCCAGGGAAGCAGGTTTTGGTCATACCAAAACAAGGAAGGAGAAGCAGCAAATTGAACCAGGCCAGGAACTGCATTGTACCTGGAAAACAAGACAATAAGAAAACAGATTTAATTGCTGTAGAAATTCCTTTACGGAAGATGTGTAACTCTTTGAGCTATGCATTCTTCTCCTCTCTCTTTCCAAAGGGATAGGTTAAGAATACCCTTAAATAGCATGGATATCCCAAATACCTCAGTGGGAACCTGATGGAGAAAACAAACTGGGTTGACAGTCTTTGCACATATAACCAAGTTAAGACACAAATGGAAATGAGCTGCAAGAACAGTAGGCTTCCTTAAAGCATGATCTATCCAACATGCATCCTTTTGACTGGACCATGGAAGAAGCTAGATGACAGCTCAAACACTGAGGCATTTTACAAGCTGGAAAACTTCAGCACACAAAGGTCTTCATGTCAGAGCATCCCTGTGAGATTTGGGAGCACCAAATTCAAGACCCTGAATTGACAGGTTGAAGAAATCATTTAGACTGTGGGAGCCTTAGGTGTCCAAAAGCCTTATCAGAACAGGAAAAAGCAAAGTTCCATTCGAATTTTCTGTAGGCAACAGAGATAATGGCATCATCAAAACAACATCCAGGAAGAACAGCTAAAAAGGCCAGCTGCTTAGTGCCCAAATGGACACAATGGCTCCCTTGCTTAGACTTCAGATGTAAATTTAGAAGTTTTTAGGTAGGTATGATCATTGCTTTCTATCAGGTGGCTAAAAACAACCTTCCTTGGGCTAGTGGCAGTAGCACAGACAACAGCCGCTTGGCTCCTCACCCACCAGAGCAGAGGAACCAAGGGTTGCTCAGTATAAGCCAGACTTTGCTGTGGTGGGCCCAGCTTTCTGCACAGTGCAGAGAGACAATTTGCTTCATATAGAGCCTCTGGGGAGCCTTTGCTAATTACAATGCCAGCAAGCAAAAAGTTCTCTCCACTCCTCTGGTTTTGACCCTCCTCCATCCAAGACATTTCTGTCCATCCAGAAAATCCACAGACAATGGAAGCAGAGAGCTGATCTGCACTTCCCCAGCTCTGCTGGACATCTTCAGATCACATCCTAACAGCTCCTTCACACAACTGTGGGCAGCAGCAGCTGCACAATTTCAAGAGACAGACAAAAAAGCTCTAACTCTCCATCTGTGGAGAAGGTAAACTGGAGCATGGCAGCATCCTGAAGGTCAGCAGAGGCAGCAAGGACTGTCCTCATTGGTTCCCTTTGCAGTCATGGGTGATGACTCCTCATGCTTTACAAACAAGGTCTCCAGGAGGCCAGCAACAAAAAAATTCCACCCAACCAAGCAAGCAGATCCATCAGCACCAGTCCTGGGCTAAGCTGCTGGCCATAAACAGACACTCACATGTCAAGCACAAGAAAAGAGTAAAAAAAGCCCCTTTAAATGCATGTTCCCATCATTATCTCAGCCTCCCTGGTCTCTATTCTGACCTTTCCCACTGCTCTTTAAAAGCACTTCATTAACTTCCTTGGAGTATCATCTTTCCCATACACTCTTTGATCTGGCTGAGGCACCTTCCCCACAGCCCTTGCATGTTCCCAAGACCACTTCCTAGAAATTCACACTTCATCTTCCCTCACCCACCCCTAGGCATCAGTTTCTCTCCCTCTTCAGCATGATCTTCTTGGCTCTCATTCCCAGGAGACTGCCTGGGGACTACTTGCCAATATGCAAAAAAATGCAAAGGGGAAAAAATACTGCAGAAATATTGTGCTGATCACCTATATGAGTTGTCTGGCAGTGTCTCCCAGACCTCCTGCAAATAGAGAGCAGAGATTGGGACTCTGGCCAAATTGCCTGCAACCAAACCATTGCTAAAGGCCGACACGTAATCCTCTGGGGTCCATTATTCTATAGAAACAACAGAAAATCCGTAAGATGAGCCCTAGTCTCAGCCCATCTCAAGTGTTTCTTGAGAAAACACATATGCGTGCAGAGGGGAACATAGCGGGTAGAGCTCTTTTCTGCAGACGTGTTTCCAGATATCCCTTTCCTAATGACATCACGGTTGATCCCCTCCGGTTCTGTGCAGAAACATAGCTTGCTCCCTTCTGCAGTCCCTCGTAAAACAAACACCAATCTTTTTTTTTTCATTAAGCTGCATTTGGAGTGCACTGAAATGTTTTATTACCAGGGAAAGTTACAGCAGTGGGGAGTTCCTTGTAAACTAAAACTGCAAAAACTCAAATGTTAAATGTCTCACGGGAAGTACCTGCATTAGTGTCAGCTCAGCCTAGCGATATTTCTTCTCCCAAATTTGACCCAGTGGCTGTTCCTGCTTGATGTCTCAACATGGAAAGTACCTCCCAACTTCTTCAAAAGTCCAGCTCAGTTCCTCATGGCATTGTTTTAGCTCTGATGGGAGCTGGATCACACACCAGCAAGTCCAAAGACAGACCAGTGTGATATTTTACTTTCTGAGCACTGCTAAGACCTTCATGGGCTCCTGCTGGGGCATCTGAAGAAAGAGGACAATCTCCAAAGTCCTAGCTTAACTGAGAACAAACTTTTTAATAGAGCCTGTAGTGATAGGACAAGGGGCGATAGTTTTAAACTAGAACAGGGATGACTCAGACTAGATGTAAGGAAGAAATCTTTTTTGATGAGTGTGGTAAAAAACTGGCACGGGTTGCCCATAGAGGTTGTAGGTGCACCATTCCTGCAAACGTTCTAGGCCAGGTTGCATGGGCATCTGAAGATGTCCTTGCATATTGCAGGGGAGGTGGACTGGCTGGCCTTTAAATGGTCCCTTCCAAACCAAACTATTCTATGATTCTATGAACTGAGAGGAGAATCAAAACCAGCGCTGGGCTTTGATATGCGGCTGCTCAAACACCCTTTGACATGGGAATTCCCTTCCTGATCAGCCTCAAAAATGGCTGCCAGAAGTGGGCATATAGAGTGACTCCCACTGCAACATCCATCAATCCAGCCAGCAGCAAAGACAAAACCTTACACAGCTGAAATGCAGTACATAAAGCTCAGCTGAGGTATTTGCACAGCATATATTGCCTCTTCCCTCCTCACAGCACTTCCACAAATTCTCCCTTACCGGCTCTGCAATTGCTTTGCAGATGGGATGCAATCCATTACTACTAGTTAAAAACTCCCTTATGGAGCAGTATGAAGCATTCATAGGCCAACATGCCACTTGGTTAATAGCACTGATGAAAGACAGGAGAAATAGTTACTGGTCATCTTCCAGTCTGAGACAGGGACTCCTACACTGCCAGATAATCAACAAAGAGTCAGGTACAGGCATGCTTTATCATTGTGAGAAGCAATCGATAGCTCTCTTTGAAATGGGGAAAGAAACATGCCTCAGGCATCTGCAGTTCACCTGTGTACAGCATGCATTTGAAACTGCATCAAACTGCCTTTGGATTGCTGCCTACCAGCTGCTTTGTTGATAAAGGCAGGAAGCCAAGGTATCCCCTCGTAAGAGGAAGAGGAGTTATCCTCTTGCAGCACTGGGGAGCTTCACCTGGGGGAAACAGCACAGACCAGAAACCACCAGCAGCATCACCTGGGATAGTGAGGGGAAAGTCACTGGGACAAAGCAGCCCATCCTGGGCCTGGGTCAGCCATGACATCTTCATTTCTATGGCTGTTGAGGTGTGCAGAGATCCCAGTGATAAGTTTTGGCCATCTGACAGGTCCAGGGGACTTGTTATACCCACTGATTTCAATAGAAGCCGCTGGGGGTGCAACATTGCCCCCCTGTTTCAGGTGCCCATAGCGGCCCCAGGGCTCTGGTCTTGCTTATCCCTTCTGCATGGCAAGTGCTCTGAGACAACCTAAAGGAACCAGTGGTGGTTAATGGAGCCAATGTTGGATTAAGTTCATAGCAGGGTTCTAGACTTCTCTCCAATCCCACATCTCTCCCTGAGCCTGCAGATGCCCTTATACCTTATCCCTGCTATGCTGATCCACTGCAACACTGTGTGGCAGGATCCATACAGAAAACTCATATTGAGATTTCCCTGCCAAAAAGCCTCCAATATTAAAATCTGATTTTAAAACCAGACTGCAGAGGAATCTCAGGTCTTAGCTGATGGTGGAGAGTGTTGCCAATATTAATTCTGGATTAACAGCAAATAGAGCAACTTTCAAATGGAAGAGGCAAAAAGGAAGAGCAGAAGTCCACCTATCCCAAATAAGAGTTGTTCTAGCAAAGGACAGAGGAGTTGTATTAGCAACAGTATTTCATCAGAATGAAAATTTTGGGATTGTATTCTGTCTCTTGCATCAGCCAAGTGAAGAAAAAACAAAGTCTTTATAGCAAAGCTCACCAGGCCCACTTGGCTGCCAACTCTAATTGGGGTAGGGAAAAGGAATTTTATTGGAAAGTGAAACAAGTACATAGGTTATGACAGAGGCCATAAATCCTCCAGACTTAGAAAAAAAAAGAAGAGAGAGTTGGCTCTTCCTCTCTTTAAATATCAGGGAGGCTAAATGGTATCTCCAGAGCACCAGGATGTTCCAGAGTTGCTTCTTCGACAACAAAATTGCATCAGAGACTTTTCTCCTACTTCTCCACCCATTAATTACTCTGTAAAATTAGAATAATTACTGACTAAAGTGCAGCACTAGCAGCAGCTACACTTCTCCAGTGTGGACTTTCCCAGGCTGAGCTCAAATGACGCCACAGATACAATCATGGTCGGGTCTCCAGATCCCATATACCAATTTGAGCAAAGAGCAAAACTAGCTCAAACTAGCCTACGCTCAGAGATCATTAAACCCTGAACTGCAGACACCTTCTATAATAAAGAGACTGCTGCAGACAAGGTTACTTTTTTTTTTTTTTTGGTTGAATCCACTGAAAGTAAAGGTCACCCAGGCTTTTGCTTTACCTGCTTCAGACTGGCTCTTCCTGCAGAAGGGTTCCCCCCACGCACACCAGAAAGAGTTGTATATTCTCCCTCAATAAATATTATTAAACCTTACAAAGAAGCTTTGGTGTAAATGGGAACGGTGTTTTCTGACCCATTTGTTACCTTTTGTTGTTTGCTGGTTTGGGGCACCCTTTGCAAGCAGTCCTGGTTTTACACTCAGTGTTTATGACTTTTTGGATTTAGGGAGAGGAAAGCTAACGGAAATTCAAGAAGTATCTGCGTTTTATGTCTGATCCTGCATTTGTAAGATGAGTTTGAGAGAGTTCAGTGGAATTATTCTAGGTGTCAGTAACAGCAGGATGAGAATTAGTCCCTTGATTCTTCCAAATTACACTTGATTTCATGGAGCCCTCCATCAGGAAATATTGCACCAGTCACTTTTGGGGGAGAAGTTATCACCCTTCACTTCACACTGATGGTTTTATCAGTGGGTACTGCAAAGCTTCTCAGACAGCAGAGCCATCAGCAATTACCCAATAGAATAGAAAGAATATACTGTTTCCCTCACCAGTGCATACAAGCATTGGGATGAGGGGATACTGAGACACTAGGTTGGTGGCTTTAGTCCTCATGTAAAGAGACAATGTAAAGAGACACCAAGTGCCTGAACAGGAGCTAAAAATCATCCTGCAGGTGCCTGAACACTTTTTGCTCCATCTTCTTGCATATTGGGAAAAATCAGAATTAAATTCAGGAATGAGAAAGAAGAAAGAAAATATTTCTCCATTAATTTCTTTCTGCTTTAATTATTTTGCCTGGAGAGATCATGGAGCAGATCCTCATGGAAACTTTGCTAAGGTACATGGAAAATAAGGAGGTGATTGGTGACTGCCAAAATGACTTCATTAAGGGCAAATCCGGCTGGACAAATTTCATGGCCTTCTTATGACGCTGTTACAGTGTTGGTGGATGAGGGAAGAGAAACTCATGTTATCTTCCTGGACTTGTGCAAAGCATTTGACACTAATGCACACAACAACCTACTCTCTTTGGAGAAACATGGATTTGATGACAGATGACTTCAGTGGACAAGGAAGTGGCTGGATGGTTATACTCAAAGAATTGAAGTTAACGGCTCAATGTCCAAGTGGAGACTAGTGAAGAGTGGAGAAACCAGATAAAGAGAGACAAGATGCTGCTCCCAGATCTGAACAAGAACCTCACCGCTCTGCATCAGGTCTGCCTTTGCATAAGTTGAATCTCACCAAAACCCATGGAATTTGGGTTGTGGACAGCCAGAAGGGGCAAGGAACGAAAAAACGACACCATTCCTCATTTTACCCAGACCTTAGTTATCTCCATTCACTTTTCTCCTCTCTGGACATACAGAAATTCCTGAGTCAAAACAGCAATGATTTTTCAGCATCTGACTCATGTTCTCTATCCTTTAGGAGGATTTTTGTAGAAGTTACAGGGGATGGGGTAGATAAGATGAGCAAGGGCAAAGCCACATTGTTAAGCATCAGAAGCTTTTCACAACCCCAAACTCAAAACCAAGCTTCCCCTCAACCCACCACACAGGCTGCAGAGAAGACATGTAGGGTTGATCTAGAGGGAACCCTACAGCTCCACACTATGGGTCTGTTTTCAAATATAGAATCATGTAGGTTTGAAAAGATTCAACTGTTAACCCAGCACTGCCAAATCCACCACTAAACCATGTCCCCAAGTGCCACATCTATGCATCTCTTATCGACTTCCAGGGATGGTGACTTGACCACTTCCCTGTGCAGCCTATTCCAGTGCTTGACAACCCTTTTGCTAAAGAATTTCTCCCCAGTTTCAGTCTAAACCTCCCCTGGCGCAACTTGAGGCTGTCTCCTCTTGTCCTATTGCTTGTTACTTGGGAGAAGAGACTGACACCCCTACTCAACTGAAAGTCTCTACTCTAATTTTTTAAATGTAAAAAAAAATTCCTTTAATAAAGAAATGGAGAGACCTATTAAAATAATCTTTCTTTCAACTGTTAATGTCCCAAATACCATCTGCTTTGCAAGAGGTCACAGATAATTTATCATCCTAGTGTTTAAACAGCTAATAGTTTATTCCACTTGTGCAAGCTTCCCCCTTCAGCAACCCTCATCCCCGAAGGAGGAAATCAAGGTGCGGAGTGGTGTATTTTGGGTTCTGACAAAAGGAAACATGTGCGGGCAGGTCTGCCAGCCCATACAGTAAGCTCCAGCTCATTTACATCCATGGCTGAAATAGAATTTCTGCCACCCTGAGAGCTGCATGCCTTGAAAAGCCACATTTTGTGAGCAAACAGCAGCCCAACTCCCAGGAATTTTGCCTTGAGTGGGAAGATATTGGTGCTACTTCCAGCACGGTCAAATTAGGAATTAAATCACCATGGCACCAGGGTTTGCAAAAAAGTCCCCTCTTCTGCTCAGCCCAGGAAGCTGTCAGGGTAACAGCAGTTTTATTCCAGGTGGAGGAATTAGTCTCCTGTGGCTTTTGAAAGCAATTTTGCTCTCCAGCCTCAAGTCAAGCTGTGCTTGTGCCCAGAGGGGGCATTCCCAAAAGGAAATTGTCTGCCAAACCTCCTGAGCAGCTGGGGGCAGGGGAAGGCAGGTGCTGGAGTGGTGTAGCACCTCCCAGTAACACCAGGAGGGATTCACAGGGTTTTCTGGGAGCAAACAGGATGTGAGCATCCCAGCCCCACCATTGCCTCCTGGCTATACCAGCTGCGGGACTGCTCAGACTGGGAACATTGGCAGCCACACACTGCTTCCCAGCAGCTCGGAGTTGCATGGAATCAATCAAAGGTGCCTGCAAGGGATGTAAGAACTCAGGACCTTCTCTTGCTCTAAAATCACTCTGGCCATGACCACCCTGAATACTTTTACCCACAACAACCCCTATTTCTCATCCTTCCCTCCTCTACTTTTTAACTGTGAGCATTTCAAGGAACAGGACATCTCGCTATCCTGGCACTCACAGAGTATAACAGAGGCCTCATCTCAGCTGGGAACACAAATATTTTCTTAACACACCTCAAACTCAGCCCAAATAGAATTTTTATCATAGTGACATGTCCCAGAACAGGAGGTCTCTGTTATTTTGGCACAAACTCGGGAACAGACCAGCCCTTCACATGGTACTTCATAGCCAAAGAAGAGGTTTACACAGAGTTTTATGCCAGTCTTAATGCATTTGCTGTAGAAAGACCTGTTGAAATTACAAACAGATCCCCCTGCCTTATCATCTCCAATGCCCAAGGACTCACTGTGAGGCACAAAGGGAACCTGCAAGTACCCAGGCTTTACTAAATCATAGCAGTAACCTTGGGAGGATTAAACCCTCCTACTTTCTTAACTAGTCAATTATTGAAAGCTAAAATGATCACAGCAAACTTCTCCTAAAGCCTCAGTCCTTGGTGATGCACACCTGACTGCCCAGCCGGTTTCTGTGCCGGCTTCTGCTACAATGATACTTTTTCCTTGCACTCCAGCTCCCAGAGACATGATATAATTGAAGAGGAATGCACTCTGCGACGAACACCATCTGGTAGCGAGGAACGTTAAGAGGTGCAGCACAGGGAGATGAAACCTAACCAGGATGGATACTTGGTTTTAGCTGTTAAAAGAGCTGATTAGCCATGTCATTGGGCCCAGCTGGGAAATGCCACATGCCATACATATAGCCACGATGGCACATACAATGTTCCACTCCAGGAAAGTGCAGGTTGCAAGGACCCACCAGCAGCTATCTGGTCAATGAGGGAAAGGTCTGATGTCTATGAATGTGCCCCACATCTCTGACATGGTTTGCTTCCAACCACCACAGAGGGCTGGTCTGAGCTGCAGAAGGACTGTGCTGCATGGGTAGACATAGATGGGTTCCCCTGGAGAAGCTAAGCTAGGCAGGGGGAAGGAAGCATAAGGGAGGAGGGATGCTGCCAGGAGAAGGTGATATATCTCGGGGTGATGTCTCTGTCCTTCCCTGGTGAGACACATCCCTCCAAGAGCAAATAGCTCAGCACAGCCCCATCATCCTGTATGTCTAATGGCTTTCCAGTTATTTTTCCTTGAATCAGAGAATCATCAAGGTTGGAAAAGACCTCCAAGATAATTGAGTCTATTGAATCAGAGGTGGCTGCAAACCAGGTGTCCAAACACTGCCTCTGATGGTGCGCCTTGGTCATGGTGAACCAGCACCGGCAAAAATCATGAGAGAGCAGAGGGAAAACAAATTCACCCTGGCTGGGCAACACCTCCCACCCTGGCAGAAGGATTTTAAGAGGAGCCCCATGCAGCTTTAGCTCTCTGAAAGGCAGCAGCTGCCAACCTCCCTTCTAACAGCCCTGCGGGGCTGCTGACTTCAATAAGGAAGGACAAAGTGAGGAGACCGGGAGTTAGGCTGGGTGCCCCTTGGCACTGCTCCAGCTGGCCCAGGCTTCTTTGTGGGCTTTTTATTTATTTTTGTGGTTGGTTGTTTTTTTTTTCATGCACAATGATCTCTGGGCCCCTTTGCTGTCTGTGGCTCTCAGCGTGCAGCTGCAGACCCTCCACTGAGGAGATAATAAATACAATCCTGGCCATTATTGTTGCAAACAGCACAGCTGGAGGCTCCCATCTCATTCCCCTCATGGCCTTTCTTTTCCCCCCCTCCAATAATTCTTGCATCGTGATGCTGCAAACAATGAAGGCCAGTGAAACTGCTCGGTAGAGCATCAGCTGGGGCTTCAGGAGCTGCCCCCACTCCAGCAAAGCACACGAGACATTTGCTACACCTAGGGGGTCTCCTACAAGATTTGGGAAGGGGGGATTTGGGGAGGGAAAGGGGATCTAGGCAAAGTTGAAAAAGGGTTTACCAGCAGGGCATTGTCACTGCCAGGGTTCCCACCCCACATGATGTTCCATTGCCCCAGTGATGTGGTATCTCCTCAGCTCTTTTCCTCCCCTCCTTGGCCCAGAATCCTCAACCCCTCTCAGCTGGTGCAGGATTTTGGAGAAAGGTCATCTGAAGTGGGGTGAGAGAGTCATTTCCCCAGCAGGACCCATTTCTCACTACTGATGCTACCATGCGTCCTCCTTTGCGTGCCTCAGTTTCCCTTCTGACACCTTAAGAATGACTAGCACCAGGACCAAGAGGTGTTCATTCCTGCATGGGGATGGAGGTACCCTCCTTGTGCTTAACTGGGAAGGGAGAACAAGCCAGGACAGTCTGGTATCACCCCGTGCAGAAGCCTCCAGCCAACACTGCCACTGCCACAAGTGGTCCAGTCAAATGCTACTGCTGTCCTTGTGAACCATGTCCAGCTCCTGCCTTGCCTGGACAATTGAGGGACACCAGCCCTGCTTTGTCCTTTGCAAAATGGGCAGTCAGGCCAGGGGAGAGGGAAAGGGACATCTGGAGAGGTGGCTGTGGTGGAGAAGCATTTAAGTGCCTCTCAAATCAGTGTTAATGGACTCTGAAGTGTGTCACCTTGGCAGGTGACAGCCAACAGCATGTGTGCCCCTCCAGAGACCTCTGCCCACCTGTGCTGCTCACTTCCCCTGCCTCCTTTCTGCCCCCATCTTTGGCCCTTGCTTTTGGTGCTGCTCTCTGGCAGTTCTGCCACACCTTGGAGATGCTGTGAGTCTTCCAGGATGCAGACAACCATCTTCCTTTACCATTTAACCATGTTTTAAGCCACTTCCTACCCCAATTAGATCTAATTTCACAGACAGGCAGATCTCTTGCAAGAGGTTGCAACACTCCAGTCCTGGACAGACAGAGGGGCTGCACCTTCTGTGTGAACCGAACCTTTGCACTGGGATTAAAAGGCTTTGGAGAAAGATCTCCTCTATCCTGCTCTGTGAAACTTGGCCTCATCATGCCCCCTCTACAGACTTCTCATTCTCAAGGATGGGAGGAAAATGGCCAATTTTGAGGTCAGGAATGTCTCCTGCCCCACTTGGAGACTAGTAACACAAGCCCTACACATGTGTCACTTCAGACATTACAGGGTTGAGGAATCACATCTGTTTTGACCCATCTGTCACAACACAAATTTGCCTTTAAGTCTCAATTTTTCCTGACGAGGGTGATCTTATTCAAAATAAAAAAACACCAAAATTCAGTAAATTTAGTCCCCATCCCTGAAAGTGTTGGCCAGATTTGGATGAGGCTCTAAACAACCCGGTCTAGTGGAAGATGTCTCTGCCCATGGCAGGGGGGCTGGAAGTGGATGATCTTTAAGGTCCAACCCAAACCATTCTGTGATTTCTCTCTCCACCCCAGGGTTTGAGTTGCTGGCAAGAATCAGGGGAAGGGGAGAGGAGTCAGCATACAGAGACACAGACTGCAAAAAAGAAGCATGATGGGAGAAGGGGAAGGAAGAGAAATCCCACAGATGCTGGCACTCAGATATTACACACAGCACATGGCCCTCTGCCAGCTACGGTGAAGATAAAGTGCTTTTTTTCAGTTTGCCACTCTCTGACATACAGATTTCCAGCCTGGTTAATGCAACTCAGGAGTGTGCCGTACTAAGGCAGCCAGGTTGGTTTAATCTCTTGCAGCATTTGTTCCCCAGAGCAGGGAGGCTGAGGCAATTCCCAGAGCACGTATTTCCTTCTCCCCTGCTGCATACTATACATACAATGGAAACTCCCAGGAAATTAAAAAAAGAAAATCAAAATATTTTTTAAAAATTGCAGTAAAAATTAAAATCTCAAGGTTTCCCTCTAAGGAATGGCTGAGCCATTCATATATTTGCCTCGATAGGTCCAGGTGCCAAGTTTTAAGACAAGAAATGGCTTGCTCAAGCCAGCTTTTATCTCTTCCCAGCCCTCAACATCTCAGTGTTCGGAAGTTTCTTTTGATAGCTTGCCAAGGCAGCCAGGGCTGCAGCTACCGTGCAGAGCCTGGGGGTGCCAGGGGTCAGGAGGGCTGCCGGACAAGGATGCCTTGTCTTATCCCACCCTTCAGCCTCTGCTTCTCCCCACCAACCAGCTAATGAGAGAGAAGAAGGAGGAGGAGGAGGAAGGAGGAGAGAGTGAAAGAGGATAAGAAAAAGCAGTTAGGGATGGAGGGAAAACTCTAAACCTCTGAAAGACGGTGGCTCACCTTTTTCTCCCAGCTCTGTCTTGCACTGGGGTGGCACACACTGCGGCTCACTGTGGAGCTGGGGAAGCACAGGATGCTTTTCCTATTAAAAAAAAAAACAACAAAACAAAACAAAAAAAAACCCCAAACAAACAAAAAAAACTTTTGCATGTTTTTTTGGTTTACAGTTCTTTTGTCCCAGTTTTCTCCCACCCATTCAATGCTGGTTAATTTCTTGAACTCAGTTTTAAAGAATAGGGGTGCAGGAGACCCTCAACCCAACCCTGCAGCCTTTCCTGCCAGTCCACCTTGTCATAAGAACTTAACGTCCCCGGGGATGCCTGTCATCATTCACGCATTTTGTCACTGCTCCCCAGTGCCTCTGACAGGAGCTGCTCAAATTCGTTCACAAAACAGCAACGTCTCCCCTGCTCCAGGATGCCTCAAGGGAAAATCCGTCCCAGTGCTGCCACCCAACCTCCTGGTGTCAAGCATCACTCACCCCGCGCACCCACTCCAGAGATGGGAGGTGGCTGGTCCTTGTTGGGCCATTTATAACCCACAAGTGAGCAAGCACCGCCCACATCTTCTCTGGGACGTGGGTCACGATAGGACATGATCTCTGCCCTGCACCAGGGCGATGGCAGACACTGACCCGGTTTGTCTGTGAGTGCCTGGCTGCCGATAGCAAGCAGCCAGCCAAGTCTGGCCTGCAAATCCTCCCGGGGACATGCCAGCCCGCCTCTGGTCCTTCCAGCATCTAACACATCCAGCATGCTCCTTATTCCTGTAGAGATCGGCGAGACACTGATCTAACCCTGCCTTTCCCCAGCACCTCTTTCTCCCGGTATTCGCTCTGCTTCTTACCGCTGCAATAACCCAGTGCTGCCAGCTGACCCTTGGAGCGGCGATCAATGCGATATTTCAGCGCAATGCCAGCCATCAGCACCGGCTGCTCTCTGCAGAGCAATGGCACAGTGTCCGCCCAGACAAGTTTCCTACTGTAACTTCAGTGAATGCTGTTATTCAGGCTCACGGCAGCTGATTTATCATGGCAGGCACACGGGGAAAGCTTTCCATTCGGGAGACTGGGGGCTGTTCGTCCCGCTGCCGCGATGAACAGCGTGAGCTCAGCAGGGCTCGCCGTGCTCCGATGTCTTTGCTGCCACCAAATTACATTCGCTAACCGCGGCGGAGAGCGTCGGTTAACGGAGGCAATGCCACTTCCCCACGACTCAAGCCACCAGCTTCACCCCCACCACCAGCTCCATCCTCACCGCTCTCCTCCCAGCCTTCTCAAATACGAGGCAAGAGGACTGAAGTTGACAGACCCTTTTGTTTCCAGAGAGCTTGGCACGTGTTGTGGTTTACTGAGCTAATAAATGTGCCGTGGGCTGTGCCTTTTAATGACTGCAGCATTAATAACAAGTTTCCATGGAGCTGCTTAAAAGTTTACAGGGTGTGTGTGCTATGAGGGGAACCCCGGGCTTTCTGACCTACTGCTTCAGAAGTCACAACCAGCAGCTTCCCTCTTTCTTTCTTTCTTTCTTCCTTTTTTTTTTCAATGACAGAATGAATAAATCCTCGTCTGCTTCCTCTTCCCCCTCCTCAAACACACCTTCTCCTCCAGCTTAATCCACTTACAGAGGGGAAATTCCCAAGCAGGGAGCTTTGCCGTGCCTTTATCAATGCAACCGACCCCCCCTCTGCACCTTCCAGCTTCTTCACCCTATCCAGCCGACACCTCTATGTTTTCCCTACCTTCTCTTCTCTTTTCTCCCCTTACCTTGAGTAAGTGCAAACCCTGCGAGCCTCCCAGCACCAGAACCCCTCCAAAAAGCCCCCGAGAGGGGGAGTGGAGGGCCGCTAAACGAGGGGGAGGGAGAGGAAGGGAGACAGGGAGCCCTACGTGAAATCAAAGCCCCGAAGCCGAGCACGGGAGGCGGTGCAGAGCCTCCAGCTGCTGCTCGGATTACTCTGCAGCCGTGGCAATCCCAAGCACTCTAAAAACCAGCATTCCACTGGGAGAAGAAGGGGAGAAGGGATTCCAGCTGGAGACGCTTCATCCGGGCTGGGGGCTCGTACGCACCCCCTGCATCTCAAAATTCCCCTTTGGAAAAACCAGAGGTGGGGAAAAAGTACTTTATCTCCACCCGAGACTTATGTCCTCCCCCCTACCCTGCAACCCTGGCCGCTGAGCCCCCACGCGAGGAATAACTCAGCACACCAAAAAAGTTTCCGCACTCTGAGGCTGGGGAGGGCTCCCCAGCAGGCACCCCCTGGGCTGGCCCTGCGCATCCCCGGGGAGGCGATAGGGAGGACTCAGCCCATTCTGGTACAGACGGCTCGCCCCCTCCCCAAAAATGAGCTCCGTATGGTTCTGCACACCCGGGTAAGAGTGGGGGAAGGGGGAGGGCAGATAGGGCATGAGAGAGGCAGGGTGTGGATGGAGCAGGGCAAGGAAGCGATGCGGTCAGGGAGGGGATGGGGGCACAAGGAGAGACTCACCGTGGCCGGGGTCGGTTCCCACCGCCGGGCCGGTTCCCACGGCGGGGCGGCCGCGCAGCGCCGGTTCCCACGGCGGGGAGCGGGCGCCGCCGGGAGCCGGCGGCAGCAAGGCTTGGGGCCGGCTGTCCCCTTCTTCCCTCCTCCTTCTCCCTCCTCCTCCTCTTCCAAGGCGTGCAGCTGGCTGGGTAAGCTGACTGCCCCCTTCCCCGCAGGAGGAGGGAGGAGGGAGCTCAACAGATGGCTGCACACAAGAGAACATCTGGGAGGAGGAGGAGAAGGAGGAGGAAGGAGGCAGGACTTGCGCTAGGCTGTGCCACTCCTGAACTGGCAGACCCCCCTTATGGGGGAAAGGAGGGGGGAGGTGTCAAGCCGGCTTTGCACACTCGCACACACTCCCTCTTCCTGCTGCTCTGCATCCCCTCTGGACAAAATTCCTTGTTGTCCTTTTGCTTTCTTGGGAAAAGAAAGTTTCCTTACTCCAGAGTTAACCTCGCAGCACAACCTTGTTTCCAGCCCTGGCATCTGCAGGGCTGTATTTGCAGGAGTGAGTCCTATTCCTGAACACTGCCTGCACCCAGTTTTCCAGGCTTTTAGGCCCAAGGTCAGCTCTGGCATCCCAGGATGCAGAGTAGGATGAGGCAGCACCAAAGTTTGAGCTATTCCAGCAGGCAGGAAACTGGGGCTTATAAACTGTATGGTGCAACCCCTGAAATAGAATAAAGAAAAAAACCATGAAACAGGTATTAATCCACAGTTTGGAGAACAGAGATCCTGAACACCATCAGTGGAGGATGAGCACTCCCCGGGGCTGTGAAAGAGCAGCCCTTCACCAGAATTTCTTGACTATTACATGTCATGGCCCGGTGGTGGCTTGAGTCATGATTTTGGTACTGGAAAGAGAATCAGAAGTCTACCTAGTGTCATGGTGCTGTGACATCGGAAAAGGCAAAAGCAATTGCAAGAGGCCATGAGTCACAGAGCACATATCCTGTGGCTGGCTGCAGCTTCTCAAATTGCACCCCTTGTGTATTCATTGCCTTGGCCAGGTCCCAAGCTGTGCGGTTGCTTATTTCTTAAGAAGTTTTAGGTCAGGAAGGTACAATTAGGCTCCCTGTGCTTACTCTTAGTAGCGCTGCTCCATACCGGTATCAGAATTTGCTCAGACCATGACTCTCAAGCAAGTATGTTGCTGAGATTTGTATTTAGCATCTCTTAGTGATGAAAAATGGGTGAAAAGGGTTTTTTTGGCTCTGCTCAGCTGCTTTCTCCAAGTACGTCACTCCATGAGGATTTGCTGGGTGATCCTCCCTCCGCCCTAGTGACCACAGCTCTGATCAGAGGGACTGAGGCTTGAGGCAGGAGATACTGGAGGTGTGAGGAAGATGTCACAGTTGTTCCCCTCCACCCTCTGCATTTCCACATAAAAGTGTGGCTTATCTGCACCCATGTCTCACAAGCTGCTTTTCGTGAATCACCATCACACCATGAGAGCTCTGCAGAGGAGCAGCCCCAGGGAGCCAGAGAGAGGAAATCTGTGCTCAGAACTCGGATGAGCCAAATGCTTTTTGGGGAAAACCGTGGGAAAACCCCTTAATCTGGGTAGTGATTTTCCACATAAACATCACGGTGATATCTCCAGACATGAACAGTCTCCTGCAAGGATCCATTGGGCCGCCTCTTTACACTGTTCACCTTTTATAGCTCTGGGTAGGGGAAGTTGTTAAGCTGGAAGCTTTTGTCTAGTTTTCCATTTTGTTCATTTTTTCCATGCCTCATGTTTGGCCTTTGCCATGTCAAAGTTGGTCTCAGTAAAGCAAAATGCCAGTTCAAAGCTGGAGAAATTGGGAATTAAATGCTCTGGCTGAGATCCAGCTAATATATATATATATATGCATATGTATAGAAGTCCAGTGTATATATGTGTATATATATATGTATATCTATATTTATGTCTATCTATCTCTCTCTATATATGTTTGTATATATATGTGTATGTAAGTCCAGCAGTCAGCACTGACAGGACTAGCGATTTGAAAGGAAGAACGGAAAAACATGAATCTGGCTTAAAACCTCTGCATTTTGCTAAAGAAAGATCTTTAAATTTTGTTTTCTTTATTTGAAGCCTAAAATAAACAAGCGATATTTTCTGTTAGATGTGAAAATTGTGTACTCAGATATTTTGTTGGTCAGGTAAAAAATAATCAGCTGAGAGATGTTCTGGCTTGAATGTCTAATGCCAGGTGAGATTTTAATAAAAGTTCCCGAGTTTGATGGATTTGGCCAAAATCATGACACAGAGAGGTCTGCCAATTCTGGATGACCTGGGGATAGGGATTTAACCCTCATGTGATACTAACACAAAATTAACTATGTATCCATCTGATTCTTAGGTAACAACAGCTGTACCAGTGTCTCACTCAGTAAATAATTTCTTCTTAACTTCTAATCTAAACCTTCTCCCCGTCAGACAGTTTGAAGCCATTCACCCTTGTCCTATCACTCCATGTCCATGTCAAAAGTCCCTCTCCAGCTCTCTTATATCCCCTTTAGGTACTGGAAGGTGCTCTAAGGTCTCTCTGGTCCTTTTCTTCTCCAGGTTGAACAACTACAATGTCCTCAGCCTGTCTTAATAGAAGAAGTGCTTCAGCCTTCTGAGCATCTTTATAGCCCTCCAGCATCCTCCAGCAGATCAAACAGTTAGCTATCACGATAATACCGAGATCATTTTTAGAGGACATTTAGGTTTAAGTCGTGTTTCCCACCATCACTATTTCTATTTCTTTGCCACACTGGAGCACATATTTGTAAAGATAAAACAGGGTTTTCCCGGAGCTGTCTGTCCCATGGGCTGAACCTTCACGTGCAAAACCAGCCATCCTGTATTTGGACAAATTTCCCCACCTGTCTCAGTTCACTGCCTGGAACACCAGGAGAGTGTGAAAGATGGAAATGGAACTTCAATTTTATCTCTTCAAATGGGTCTGGGAACCATAAGACATCTTGTCCCAGTTAGGTTCTTCCAGGGCCATGCTGAGCCTTCCTCATATCTTCTGTTCCCAGAAGACTCCAGCTCAGTTCTGGGTTTCTCAACATCTGACAGCATCATGCCTGGTTTGACTTGTTACAATCCAGACAACTCTTAGGCCAAAGAAAAGTTATCTGAGTCACTCTGAGTTTCTCTCGAATAAATCCTAATAAACACATCAGGTGAAGTGTGAATGAGGATGACATAAGATGGATCAGTAAGAAGAGCTAGTGTTGGGAGTTTTGCCTGATGATCTTTGAGTCCCTCCCTGAGATCTCATTTCCCTTCCTCTTATTATGCAATCGCAGGAATGGAGATTTCTCATGCACCAAACTGTTGGAAAAAGCCACAAAGCCAGATCAGTGCCTTGCAATCCCCAATTCTTATCTTCTCCCCCACATGAGAGTAATCCTGCAGATGAAGGAGCCCTCCCTTTCTGCTATGCAAGGGATTGCTCATGAACTCTCTCCTTTCTGGCTGAGATACAGCAAATGGCTTAGGAAGCTGTCCAAGCTTGATTGCATTTGATACAATTTCTCAGAAGGAAGAACCCACAGCATCAGCCGGCATGATTACTTGTGGAAGAGTTTAGTTATTCTAAGAAGTTCAAAAGAATGCTGATGACAATAGTAGCAAACAACCATCACCAGTTCCCACTGGGAAAATATTAAAAAGGTAAGTCTACCTGTTTGCTCTGGGAATGTTTCCCATCCTTGTGGGAGTCCTCTAGTAACTCAGAACTAGAAGTAGAGATTTTTTTGAACTCCTGTAACAAGTAAGACTTAAACAAACAAGCACCTGCAGCTGTGTTTTTTGTTTTATTCAGAGGAGCTTGGCAATCTTGGATACACATTGCATTCTACTGTGTATAGCCTTCGTCAAAAATACAGATTTTTCTGTAGGTTCACCCTTTGTCTTATGGATGGGAGCCCACCTGACAGTAATTGACTGCAGTCAACTCGCTTGGTCTGTATTGACCAATGGACTGGTATGGAAAACTGTGTCACTGCTTTGCTCACCACGTTGATGATATCTTTATTGACTGAGAGCCAGCAAGAGAAATACACAAAGAATATTTCGGAAAGGAGGCAGAAGCCAGCTTCTCCTGCTGGAAGCCCCACGGCTGTCAGCAAGGGTAGAGGTTTCTCTTACTCATTCTTCCTGCCTGGACACATGAATTTTACTCCGCTTAGTGCCTGATGATCCAGCTTGAGCAAGACAGACAGAGGAGACCCTCTTCCTCACTGTTTATCCCTTGTCCCTGCTGTCCTCTCACTCCAATTGCTCCACAGTCTGGTGGATTTAATACTGTTTTGACTAGTGGGATCTATTGATTTCATCTCCCTTGTGCTGAGGAGACCTTCTTTTCTGCATTTTGACTAAAATTCAGCATCAGAAAGGCAGGTCAGCCCTCTCTGCTTACTATTCTGTAGCCTGAGTCACAGAGTATCATGCAGGAGCACTGAGTCTTCTATGGGGTTAACTAGGTGCCATTCACTGAGGGAGAACACAAGGGTCTTATTCATGTCCACTGAATCATGGAGTGTTTTGGGTTGGAAGGGAAGGGACCTTAAAGATCATGTAGTTCCAATGCCCCTGCCATAGGCAGGGACACTTTTCACTAGACCAGGTTGCTCAGAGCCCCATCCAACCTGACTTTGAACACTTCCAGGCATAGGTCAGCCGCAGCTTGTCTGGGCAACCTGTGCCTGTGCCTTACTTAAGTAAAGAATTTCTTCCTAATATCTCATCTAAACCTACTCTCAGTTTAAAATCATTCCCTCTTGTCCTATCACTACGTGGCCATGTGCTAGGTTCCTCTCTCCACGAACAGTGGAAGAAGCTTGGGCACTTAGGATAGTTTTATTCCCACACTAGGGCCAAGCATCTACTTTTCAGGTATCATGGAGCCTAAGTAGTCCACCCAAGGGAAGTGTGGGCTTTTATCCATCTGCTTGTATTAACTATTCCTGGAAGTGGGTGGTTGTTTCCCAGCAAGCTGCTTAGTGGATTTTTTGTTTCTTTTTTATGTTTGTTAAGACTCTCTTTGAAGATTTTGACTTCACTTTGGCATCAGTCAATACTTAGCTCTGGAGTTAATAAATATTTAGGTTTACATGGCTGAAATCAATGTGTCCTGAGCTCTTTCTGCTGTCATTCATGGTTAAGACCTGGCCAACAAGTGGGAAAACCTGTCATGCTTTCAAGACCTGTTTCTGCAATGGTATTTGTAGGTTGAATTCATTTTGTTAATCAAAGGTCACATCCTCACCTGTGTTGAATGCTACCTGGAGTCACCAAGGTTCACAAGTTCGCACAAGGAAGGAATTAAAGAAAAGGGATTTTTATTGTTTTGTTTGTCTTCTCAGTTTTTCAGAACAGCTTCACCTTGGTATCAAGAAATCAATCTATAGCTTGAAGGGGTGTTTGTTTGCACCTTTCTAACACCCTTTTGGGCTTTCCACTAAGTTTCATGTCTTTGCATCCTAAATCCTCAGATGTTTCTTCATCTCTATTTCCCATATAAGCTGGATAGAATCAGAATCCCTTTGAGAAGGTGGAAACCTTTGAAATCAAAGCTAGATTGTGTGGCTCACATTTACCCTATCAGTTCATACTGAAAGAGTCTGGTGCATTCAGGGAATCTGCACCCTACTAGATGCAGTAAGATTCTTCAGGCATCTCATGCCCAAAAATCATAGTGAAGCGTGGGTTGAGACGTCTATCCAGAAAAACATAGACTTGAAAATTCTTTAGGAGGACAGTCTGGAAAATAAGGCTAATTTATATTGTCAAGGTGAGAACCAAGGAGGAATGAGGTATGGGCTGTGTAGTGTACATGCAGACTATGGAGACAGATCTTAAGATCCAAACTCAAAGAGTAATTTAGGCTGGAAGGGACCTTTGGAGTTCTTTGCTTTGAGGCTCCAAAGTCCAGCTTTCATCCCAGAAAGCTCTTAAACTCATATAATATTTTGAATTTGCTAAAGCTCCATTGATGTCACATCTGTAGAGGACTGAGGTTTCACTAAACACCTGTGGCCTATTTTAAATGGGTACAAGTGGGTAAGTGGGTACAAATATGTTGCTGAAACAAGCCCTGCAGCAATATGTGTTGAGGAAAAAAAAGGAATAGGCGATATTTTGATTTTTTTTTTTTAATGGTGTTGCTGGAGAAATCTGTTGACATACTTTTCTTGCTCCACAAGCAATGAAACCTGGTTTCCTAGTTCAATGAATGTTTGCATCCTGCAGTTCTCCCACTTCCTCTAAGTGTCCCCTACCATTTTGGTCAGGAAAGGGCAACCTACAGCATTCCTGGTAGAGCCCTGAGCTGGTGGACCAGTAGATATTTGCTGACTAATCAGTTGGCTGCTGGCTTGCAGGATGAGTAAGAAATTGCCTTTCCATTAAGGGACCCATTAAGATAGATTAATTTGCATTTAATTATCCTTTAATTTGCCTTGAATTCTCCTTTGCCTGGTTGACGATATGAAAGAAACTTGTAGGAGCTTCCTACCCCCACAGAATAGCAAAGACCTTTTTCTGAAAGTGGGGTGATACTGGCCAACATGCTTGAAAATGTTGATGCTTAATGGCTAGGCAAAAGACCACATTTTGTTCAGGAACAAGGCTAAGAGACCAACAGAACTCCAGTTTCAAGAAAAGGCAGCATTTTTTCCATTCTTCTACTTTTCTCAGTGTAAGCTAAAATGATTATGCAGTTTTTTTTCTTTTAATTTGAAAGGTAAAATTCACCTATGCACTGAAGCCTTCGAAGAAAGTTTTTAGCCCAAAGCACAAAATCATTACTCAATGAAGTTAGCCTTTGAAGAGCCAAATTTCAAAAGAAAATATTGATTTGGGATGCTTCTACTTGTCAATTGATAAGATTAAGTGCCATATAATGGGAAATAAAGACAACAGGAGGCCAGATACTGTGAAAATCTTCTGTCTGGTGGAATTGCCTGCTGAGGGAAGCAAAAGATGCCCTTGTTGCTCATACTTTTAAAGTTAGATTATGACAAGAATGCAAGCACTTACTTTCTAATATCTAGATGCTGTTTCTTGTAATCTTAATGAAAATACTATGACTACAGAGAATACAGTAGAGTCTTCTCCCTTATCTGTCTGCTAATGACTCTTTCCCTCCCCTGAAGCCACCTATAATGTCCATTGCTATGGTAACCGAGCATGGTATGTATCACGGGCAAGATAACATATGCATCTTTTCCTGCTCTGTTTAGGCTGTAGTCTTCTTTCATCACCCAGCTCCCCAAAGTATGTATGGTGACTTCATGGGTTGGCATTTCCATGCAGGAAGCTGCTGTTGGAAGCTGTCATTCAAACCGCAGACCTTAAATCTGTGATATGTTCCTCTGAGGCTTAATTACATGTACTTTTAACTGAATGGCAAGAGAATGTTTGGAAAGAAACAATGTTCATTGAGCTTAAAGTGTAATTACCCAATAGCTAAACTTGCCTGGAGAGATGGGAGTTATTGCACTCTTGGCTTTGCCAGGCAGGTCAATCATTACAGTTTAACAAATGAAGCCAATATTTCATCTCAGCAAGTTTGCCCCAGTGAACATTGATCCATTGGCTGTTTGTTCATGCTCCAAAATGTATACTCATCAATACCAGAAACCTTGTGAACCTAAGGATGAGGTCATAATGAAACAAGCAGACAGTTGTCAGCAATGCTTAGAAGACTTACATCGTCTTTAAAATGGAAGAAGATGGTTTAGATTAGCTATTAGGAAGAAATTCTTTGCTGTGGGGGGGGTGAAGCACTGACACAGGCTGCCCAGAGAAGGTGTGGAAAGTGTTCAAGGCCAAGCTGGATGGGGATGGGAGCAACCTGGTGTAGTGGAAGATGTCCCTGCCCATGGGAGGGGGTTTGGAACAAGATGAAGTGCAAGGTGCCTTCCAACCCAAACAATTCTATAATTCAATGATATTACAAAGAGTTAGCTTCAGGGAAAGCTCAAGATTTAATGGTAAAGTCAGAAACTGTTCTTCATAATAGAAGGATCCAGCGTTGCAGTCCCTCATCAGCAAGTAGACTTTATTTCTTCTGCAAGAGAGAAGAGCACCAGAAGCCTCCATTGAGACGATAGCTGGATTGATAAGTGATGGTGCCTTCTGTGAAACGCAGGAACAGGCACACACATCTTTGAATGTCAAGAGGCAGGGGATGTCCCTGACATCAATCTGACAACACCAACCTTGGTCAGGGTGACCTGAAGAAGTCCAGCAATAAGAAGCTGGTTTCATAATGCAGCAAATGACAGTCCTCTTGTTTTCCCTTCTGAGCACTGAGCTCAGTGTGTTGCCTTACTTTTATTCATCCACTCCCCTCAAGAAATAAACATGTAGGTTGAAGGTGTGAGTCTTGCTGGACTTTTCTTGACAAACAGAAGCTGAATGAAGATACAGTTACTCTACCTAAATGCATGGGGATATAAACACTGGGAAAGGAAAAGAGAGTTAAGCTGAAACCTTCCTGTGGAACATAAACAACTGGATACGATGGGGCAGAAATGTTTTATAGCTGGAAATGTGATGTTTTCTGTCTCAAGTTGTGAGATAGAGATAGCAAGGCATAGATATAATGACCTAAAAGGTTTTGCTAATTCTTTGAGGATTATAATATTTCATATCTGTGGGAAAAAACATACCTATTTGGTGGGTTTCATGTCTGCCCTTCACTTACTTTTACTCTGCCCTCCTCCCCATGGCAAAGCTCCCCAGGAAATCACTTCCCACTCAAATCTCAAATGCCAAATTCCAAACCCTAAGCCCCATGGTTTCCTCTGAAGCATACTGATGACTCACAGTGTGCTATGGAGCTGCAGGGCAAAGCGGGGACTCTATGGCAGAGAAAAGCTACATTTCCCTTATGGGAGTAGTGAAAGTGCCTGAGTTATCCCAAGATAAAAAGTTGAGGAATATAAGGCAGCTCTGTTTTACTGGGGGGCACTTTTCCAGGAATCAGCACTGTGCTTGATGTATAAACACCTAAAGTGTCACTTTGCTGGGCTGGTGGGCCTTGTGCATATTATTGCTGCTACGGTAAAAACTTGTGTTTGTCTGTGCCAGCTGTGATGAGGCTGTGTTGCCAACAGAGCTGGGTCTCTTGGCAGATTATCTTTTCCCCTGAATAATACAATGTTTTTCTCATGGCTCTGCCTATAACCTCCTCCCACTGAGTGTTTTGGTGAGGCTACTGGATTCTATTGTCTAAATTGGCAATGTTTTTAGGCATAATTTGGATGAATGAGTGGCTAGCTGAGACAAGGGTTTCCTAGAAGAAGCCTCTCTTTTCCAAGCCCAAGAAAATGCAATTATCCTTGAGCCTCTCTGTTACCCAACAGCACAAGGGGAAGAGAAGGCAGAGAGGAAAAGTGATGCAAAAATTTAATTTCAAGAAAACCACACTTTTTTTAGGTTTCTTAGGAGCAAGGAGAAGCTTTGACTTATGTGGTGAGGCCATCTCAGTAGGAGAGAGGCCCACTTTCCGATCATTCTCTCACTTTAAATCAATGTTTCTTTTCTCATTTTTGATGGAGATAGCCAGTGCTATCACAGGAGACAGCTCCTATGTCTCTGGCAAAAAGTTCTGTCCCACTCTTCCTCCTGGTGCGGGTAAACCATGGCTGGGGCAGCTAGGGGGATGTTACTACTACCCATGTCTCATTTCCCGGTGTCAGTAATGAGAAAAAATCATTATACTGGCACTTGGCAAATTTTATTAAGTGATAACCAGAACCTTGGTGCTGCAGTTCCTAGGAGGGTGTGAATACGAATTATTTCCTCAGGGTTCACACAGATAAGGTCCAATCAGAATGAAGCATTTAAAATTATTTTTTAAGCTCAATCAGGTGGATTTTCTTGGATGCTTGGAAAAATGTTCATACTGCTGTTGTAGACAATACAGGAAAGCCAGTTCCAAAGAGCGGGTGAAGCAGAGAGATACTTCTCTGAGTTTCTATATGTTCAGTCCCCTCTCTCTGTTCGGTCCCACTCAGTAACACACGTCACTTATAGGGGTTGTAGCACAAAATTGCTAGTGGTTGATGACCACTTGATTAAGCCATGCTGGTCAAGTTCAAATGCATTGCTCTGATCTTCTGCCATTGCTTTGCTTTATGTCTTACCTCCACCATTTTTCAACTGTTACAGCTTTGTTCTTGGTTCTTCTCCTCTCTTGACCTGAGTTCTCTCCCTTTTCATCTTTATTAATCTTAAAATCCTCCACTCTGCATCTGCTTTGGCCCAAAGACATCTATGGTTCCTTCTGTTTGATACATACTTCTCTGAGAGCACGTGATCCTGTTGCCCAGGCCAGTGCTGTAGGTATCTCGGACTGATACATCTCCACGAAAACACCTAAGTCTAAGGCTGTGATTTTCTACACAGCAGCATTATATAAGGAATATGTCTTTAAAAACTCCTTCTGGAGGAGGACCTTAGGCATGCATATGCTACCTGAGAAATGCAAATTATTCTTTTTATTTTCTTCCAATGTTTTTCTCTCTCCAGTTGCTGCCTTTACTTCTGCACCAGTCACTTCAGTGTTTATTGGAAGTTTGTGTTCATTGCTTGGTGTCATTTGCAAAAGATAAGGATCTTAATGGCATAACATGCATTGTAATGAGATTAATCACAGCTTGGGTTGTTACTACACTGTATAGGAAGATGAGAAAAATTTAACAGCCTTCTTACTCGAGCCATTACTTAACTTCCTCCCTGCACTTATTGCTCCTCAGAACAATTGTAGTTACAATGCTTTTATCTGGAAAATGTCTAATTTTCTTACTTTCTGTAGTGCTTCTCTCAAAACAAAAATCCTCAAAAGCACCTTTAAAAGCACCATCCTTACTCTTTTTCTACTCATAGTCAGAGCACAGATATTAAATCTAACCCTTTCCCACACTTTAGCATTTTTCACCACTTGCTTCCTGTGCAATTTACTTTAATCAGTCCACAATTACGTCCAGTGGGATTTTTCCCACTGCCCTTTAATGTATGTATTTACAGTTTCACTGGTGGCAGTAATACGTGCATTATTTTTCAACCCTCTTCTTTTTCCTTATTCGTGGGGTGATCTCCAGGGGTTCTGTGGTGACATATGCTGCTAAAAGGATGGAAGAGACTGTTGCTGCTGTATAGTTTTTTCTATTTAGTTGGCTCAGAGTTGATGGTGCTTTTTTTGTCTTAGAAGCAACGTTCTTGTTCTTGGTCTGGGGTGATTGTATCCAGGCAGACCATAGAATCATTTATGTTGGAAAAGACTTCTGAGATCATTGAATACAACCCTTAACCCAACACTGCTAAGCCCACTACTATACCATGTCCCTAAATGCCACATCTACACATCTTTTAAATTCCTCCAGGGATAGTGACGAGAGTGTTCAACAAAATGCACTTTCCATGGCTCCACCCTCTCTTTTACATTTGCTCCCAGGCCATCAGGACTCTTCTTGGTGCTCCTAGCACAGGCACGCTGTTGTTCTCATTGAACACAATATTCTTCCATCTCCATTTCACACCTTGTTTTCCTGCTGCTTCTCTATACCTTGAAAAGATTTGCTTGCCTTTGGAAATTTTCCTCTGCTTTGTTTTGTGCTTTTGTTTCCACTCTCCCATAACCCTTGGCTTTGTTTGCATTTTCCCTGCTAATGCCTTTGTTTTGGTGTTTGTCCAGCTCCTCCTTATTTGCTTAGGCCTCCCAATAAGTTCCCTACTGTGTTCTCTATTGCTTCCTTAAATATTTCCCATCTGGTCTCTACTGAGATTTCTTTATCGTTTCACAGTAATGGCTTGAAATGCTCTCCAAGCATTACCTCTTCTGTCTCTCTCAAAGACTTGCCTCTTAACTTTGCAGGGTCAAATTTAGCTCCAGTGTCACCCATCTTTTCCTTGGGCTTTAATGCATTTGTCATCTTTTCAATAAGTTATTCATGACTGCTGCTGCCCTTCAGCATCACTATAGACTTTCACATCCAGCAGTGACTCTGTTGTGCCTTTTGCAGATAATCACGTGGTCCATCTGTTTTAGTGTGTGACCACTTGGTGACCCCTTGGAAATCCATGAAGGACCCAAATGCCACCAGTGATCAGACCAAGCACCCCACAGCAATTACTTCAACTTCTCACCAGTACAGCTCCTCCCATATGGCCCCACATATTCCTTCACTTGTTATTTCTGATTTCACTTTCACAGCTGTCTTGTAAGGTTTCAGACACTGCATTGATAAAATTTATATTTTCCCTTCTCTGCAACTTTTTTTGGTGCTTAACAGCAGATCACAGTCAGGCAGAGATCACTGTAGGCTGCAGTAAATACCCCTGTGATGATTGTCTCAGGCATGAGTTTCCTGTTGTTCACAGAAATCCTTACTCCTTTGGCACATGGAGGCAGTATTACTCACCTGGGAACAAAAAATCGAACAAGCAGACAAAACCAGAAGTAAATATGATGTCCAAATTGCCCATGTTCCCAGGGTGTCTGCTTTGGCAGCTGTGGATGTATAGCTTGGCTGTGGTGCTCACTGGTCTGGGGTGAGAGGGAGGTCCAGATGCCCATCTTAAAAGATATGTGATGTCTTCAGCCATTCTTCAACCTCCATGACTATTTCCTTGTGTTTGGGTCATCAATCAGATCAAATTGAAAAACTCTTCCTGCAACAAATTCTGGATATAATATCTGGTTATGCCTGTCTGGTTTATGTGAAAACATCACCATCCTTTGCAGGACTTGTTGGCATGGGTATCAGTGCCACCTTCATATCTTGCTCTCCACAAATAAAGTTTGCAATGCTTTGACTCAGAATCTGATTTTTCCTCTACCTACATGGACTGCTCAGACCAGTTGAAGTGAATTTCTTTAGCAGAAGACTTTTTTGTTGTGTTTTTTTCTTTTGTCTTTTTTTTCTTTTTTTTTCCTTAAACAAACTCATTAGATTTTATTTAGTAATATTTGACATGACATTTTTGGATCATTGCCCTCCATCACCCCAATATGGAGATGCAATGAATCTGTATCCTGGCATAGGAGCAGCCTGTCTTCCTCTAATTTTTAGGATATGTGATACAGTGCTTATTAAAATATTCTGAGGTAGAAAACACATTGAAGAAAAAGGGTATAAAAGGATTGTATTGAATTTGAAATTAAGGTACCCACATTTAGGTGTCTGCGTCAGGTGTCTGCATGTGAGCTATACAACTGAGCTCCCACAGCAGTGAACAGAAAAGCAGTTGCTGCGTAAGTACAACCATCCAGTGCTATGTGAGATGCTGGCTAGGCTTTTCTGCTGTCCTATAGCTGCCAGTCCTTTAGGGCACAGGAATGAACAGATCTTGTGTGGAGTCACCACACAGATGTGTCAAACATCCAATACCACCTCAAAAGGCTGTTCATGTTTTCATTTGCACTAGTTGTTCAGCCTGGAGAAGAGAAGGCTCCAGGAAGACCTTAGAGCTCCTTTCAGTGCCTAAAGGGGCTACAACAAAGGTGGAGAGGGACTTTCAGTGGGGACATGGAGTTACAGGTCAAGGGGGAATGGCTTCAAACTGACAGACGGCAGGTTTAGATTAGATACTAGAAAGAAATTATTCACTATGAGAATGGTGAGACCAGAACTTGCTTTTTGTTTGGATCTATTGCAGCCAGGACTGTTAATTGTTGATCTGCAGAAACTGCAGCCTGTGCTCTGATTTCTCCCAGCCTTAGAGGTAGAGGTGGAATGAGAAAAATGGCTTACAAATTTAGAAACAGGATATCATCTTTCTTATAGTCCCAGAATTTAACATTGAAGAGACATTAAATATCACCTTTGTCTTCCCCGAAGGCCAAGAAGTTCCCATGCTTTGAGAGTTAGGCATAAAATCTCAGCAGCAACTGAACAACAACTTTCTTCATCTCCCAGCCTCCCCTCAAATGCTTATACAATTGAAAATGAAATTACACCTCTGGGCTGAGCTGCAGCCATTCTCCTCAGAGGCCCCCTCAATCCAATTGGCAAAGAATGGGGTCTGGCAAGGCTTAGTCAGCTCATGTTTGCAAAACACTTTGGAAATGAAAACTGCTGCACAGCACTGAGTCATGCAGCTGTGACTGTGGAAAAGTGAAATGTGTGGAGCTTAGGAATACATCTGGATGCCCCGTGGAGGATCCAGGATTCAACTAAGATCTGTGAGTTAAGTGTAGAATTCGTATTATCCACAATAACTCAGGACTGACCACTGGGGAGCTCAGCACTATAAACTGCTCTCAGAAAAGTTAAGTTTTGGGTGTTTTTGCAGGCCGAGTAGCCTGTTTGGGATAGATAGGCATTGTGCTTTGGAAATGTATTCTGCTCCCCAATACAATGACAGAAGTCTGGCTGTGCAGTGCTGCTCCGTATTAATGCTAACCTCGCACAGAGAAGGGAATGAATCTGGTCAGCAAAACCAGATATTTGGAGAAAGACAGACAAGACAAAGTAATGTTTCCATATTCAGGATGTTCTCATCTTCCATATTGCCTGACTGCCATAGTAACTGCTGCCCTTTGTATCTCCTGTGCCCATTGCTGTGTTGGTGATGACTCCCATTTGATGGGTGAGAAACTGGGGCACAAGGACCATTTTCAGACCCTCTGTTCTGATGCTTCAGCTCAAGAAGTGAGGAGCCAATCAGTCATTTCAGAAGTCATAACAAATCACAGTAAATGGACGCTGTAGGTGCCTCCTTTGTGTATCTTTTCCATTTCTTCCAGAGGACAAATATGTTAGAAGCCACTGGATTAAAATCTGCCTTTTCTAGGGGACCTGATGGTCTGTCCTTACGCTGGTTCTCTTCCAGTTATATAGTTCTGCACTTAGGTTTCTTTTTTTTTCAAGGGGCAAAGGGGGTGGTAGGAGAGAGAGAGAGAAAGAGAGATTTGAGAGAAAGACAGAAAGGCCAACCAGGGAAAAAAATGTAGGTGTTTCTTTTAAAAACCCTTTGCTTTCTCTTTGGTATTGTGAGCAGTTCCAAGCAAACCTCCATCTGCAATATCAATTTGGGTTGTTCCTTCCCTCTGTCTGCAGGGAGAGGTCTCTGTTAGCCAAATGATTATTCTTGGAATAATAAAAACTTGCAGCTGGAACCAGGAGCCTGGCTGAGGCAGACAATAAAACCAGGGGAAGGCATACAGAAAGAAGAGATCGCTTTGTCTTGCCATGCTCAGAAATCTCCCTGGCTGTGTGGCTGTGTGCTTTCACCCCTCTGCAGATCAAACCCTTCAAAATTAACCCAACTGCTGATATGGAATAAAACAAGTGACTATGGAAGGAAAACTCTACATGAAATAGCAGTGGTACCTTTAGCAAGAGGGGAAGGTAGGCAGCCTGCAGCCTGCAGCCCACATGTAATAACTAGCTTGTGAAAGGAGGGAGGAATTGAAACAGAAACTAGAATGAAAATATCACCCTGCATTACTCTGCAGACGGGGGGATCTACTAAATAATGCAGTGAATAATATTCCATCAGGGGCTATCATAGCAGAACTGCATAAAACCAACAAACTGGGGTGTCTTCAGGATATATTTAAGCCTAAAATTCCCTTAAAGGTAGGCTTAAGTCCGTTCCCTGCTCAGCAAAAAGATATATGCAATGTGTACAGTCACCTGATGCCTAAATCCTTTTTATTCCCAAGAGTCTCAAGGGCTTTGCAAGCATTAGCATGATAAAACATGACACATCAACACATATATAAAGTACAATGCAGGGGCTATCAGCTAAAATATGCTAATTACCTGTGATCTCATGGTGTACTGTCATCTCAGCTCCTCTCTAAAGCTGATGGAGCTGAGAGCTCATGAACCACATGACAGATCTCATTCAGCTTTGGAGCACCAGCATGTGGCCAGGAAATCCTGGCTGGGGTCTAGGAAATGATGAGTGAGCCTAGGAGAGTTAAGTACTTGATGTGTTTGTCTGCACTTAGGCTCTCACCTTCTTAAAGAGAGCAGACAGAGGGTCTTCTCTTAAATTTAATGATGCCCTAAGTATCAGCATATATGCTGGTCAAGATTTGGATCCAAAGGTGCTGTGAATCCTCATCAGGGAAAGGTGTCCAACTCACCAGGAAAATGCTTTTTTTAATCTACTACTAAACATTTTCCAAACTGTCAGGGGCAAGCTATCCCTTCTCTCTCCTCACTTTCCTTGGAGCCAGATGCCCTTGGAGACTGCTTAATGGTTAAACATTTTGAGAGGCATAGGGATGCTCGCTGCTGTGCTGTGTGTCTCAGGAAGCCAGTCTGCTCCACAACTTGGCAGAGGAGACAAATTCCTTGGCCTGGCCCTCAACCACAAGCTCATCTTTGCATACCAGGAGCAGTAACACTGCTCCCAGCTTTTCACAGAGCCAGAGCTGCCATTAGACACCAAATCAGGAATAAAGGAGAAACACTCACACATAGTATATTTTCAAACCAAATGGAAATAAAGCTGTTTTGCTTTTGAAACCACAAAATTTTGCAGTTTACAAAGAATTCCTTGCATCTCCTCTAACACTCGCTGTCCTACTCTTCTTACCCCGTTGCTGGCTCATCACGTGCTGCTCCCTGTCTGACTGACCTTCCCTCATCATACCCCAGAGAAAAAAGCAGGAACAAAGCATATCCACATGAAAGCCCCAGAACCCTGAAGGCAAGGCAGATGTGTATATTGGCATTTTGGAGACATGCATAAAGAAAATCCCAGATGGACAGGTTTAATACCTGACTCAATCCAGATGTTCCTGCCTCGGGTCCAGAACTACCAGTGATGTAAAGCATCTCTTAAACCTGTGCACTAGAGGGCTAAAAGAGCTTTTTCTCTTCAACATTCCTCCCTCCCTACTGCACCCCAGTACTGACACCATTCCCACCATTGTTCTCCTCTGCCTTCTCCCTCCTTTTTTCCATATTTAGGAAGATACGAAATACAAAGAGCTACAATGCCAAAAGGATTATAGAATAGAAGAGAGATTAGCTGGGATGGGAGGGCAATTACTAAAAGGTCTCTCTGTTGGTTCCCATCCCCTCCTTGCAGCCCTAAGTGAGAACTGGATCCCATTCCAAAACCAAACTCCAGAGCAAGCACTGGCTACGGACAGAGCCCAGACAGAGCCCAGCTTCACTTGGGAACATCAGATCCTCTTCAGCTCTATTTCCGAGTTTTGTGCAGCAATCTGCACACACATATTGGGTCACATCTTGCCTCACTGATTTCTTCAAGTGCTATTGCTCAGTAAGAGAAAGAAAAACAAGCTGGTGTTCAGCTTTCCTTCCTAGACCCTGCCTTGACCCCTCTTATACATCAGTCCTTGTTGTTTACAATACTCAAAAATGTGTGTCTTTTTCCTCGGCACCTCTGTGTAAACTGATACCAATTCGAGCAAGCTGTTTCTCTTGTTAAGGGGTTTAGTTTGCCAAACTGAAATTTGAGAAATTCAGACCAGAAGGAAATAAGAAGAGCAGTGGAAATTCCCCAAGGAACAGGATCGCAGAGAACCATGGGAGGTCCTCAACACAAGACTGGAGGGCTTCCCACCAGACAAAGCTGCCTCCAACCAGCAGCAATGAGTTTGCTTTAGGACCTTGGATAAAATTCCCCAGGACTCTGTATGATGCTAAGAACTGATACATACTCTATGTAAAATTGTACTGTCCTTTGTATGGTAAAATGTATTGACTTTACAATAAAAACCTATCAAAAATTAAAGAAAATTAAATCTTGACATCCAGACCCTGAACCTGACCAAAGGAAGTGTTTTAATCCTGTCAATCCTTCCATAGCCTCTAGGACACTCACTGGGAACCTTTCCATTGCCACTGAATTTGTGGGGAAAGATTCAGTTACTGCGAAAGTGGCACAAATGATAGGTAGATACAGAGGTAGAATGATGGAGACAGGAGGGAAGAAAAAGAGAGAGCAAAGGCAGTTTTGATTTTATTTCTTTTGACTGCATCACTCAGACTCTGAGTAAAACAATATCAAAACATTATCTAGTTCTAACCCCTGCCATGAGCAGGGACACCTTCCACTAGACCTGGTTGCTCAAAGCCCCATCCAACCTGGCCTTAGACACTTCCAGGAATGGGGCAGCTACAGCTTCTCTGGGCAACCTCTGCCACTGTCTCACCACAGTAAAGAATTTCTTCCTAATATCTAATCAAAGTCTACCTTCTTTCAGTTCAAAGCTGTGCCAGGGGAGGTTTAGATTGGACATTAGGACATTTCTTTACCAAGAGGGTGATTAAACACTGAAACAGGCTTCTTAGAAAGGTGATTGATGCCCCAAACCTGTCAGTGTTTAAGAAGTAGTTTGACATTGCCCTTAACAATATGCTTTGACTTGGTCAGCCCTGAATTCATCAGGCAGCTGGACTAGAAGACCATTTTAAGTCCCTTCCAAATGAAACATTCTATTCTATTCTATTCTATTCTATTCTATTCTATTCTATTCTATTCTATTCTATTCAGGCAAGGAAAATGAGCTGCTGCTGGTGCTGCTGGTAAAGGCTTTGTGTTTGCTTTTAACACATTGCACAAGGCAAAAGAAAGCATTTGAACAGGTAAAAATAGCCATAAGCAGCTGCAGAAGGTACCTAGAGTCAGTTGGAGTGGCTCTTTGCATGGAAAAAGCAAAGCAATCTGTAAGCTGGGGTCTCTGATTACAGCAAAGCCTGCCTGTTCTTAGGCCCCTGGGACACAGGCCTTGAAGCCACAGATGGGAAACACGCTCACCTTTAGATGGTTTAGATGAGAGTGGATCAGTATGTGAGCTCCTGTTTCATACAATCATAGAGTCACAGAGTCATAGGATCATCGAATCATAGAGTCACAGAGTCATGGAATAGCCTAGGTTGGGAGGGACCATCTAGTTCTGAAATCCCCCCCATGGGCGGGGACCCATTCTGCTAGACCAGGTTGCTCAAAGTCCTGTCCTACTGAGCACTGTTTAGTACCAAGAGAGCCAAACTGCTCTGCTGGGTGGGTAGGTTCCTCCTGCAACCACACCAGTCTCCTGGAATTAGCAGCTGTGGAAGCCTTGGGGCTCTCCAAACCATAGCAAGAACCTCACCAGGCGAGAGCCCAGGCTGTTCTGAAGCAGTAAATCTGCTCCTTCAGCAGGGGAGAGAACCATGGCTCTGAGTCAACTTAGGAAAGACTCAATGCACACAAATAGGAAAATCCTGGTGGTTTTGGCTCAAGCAAGGAGTATTTCTCTCATGCCAGTAGCCTTTCAGAACTGACTTTAACAGGCACTCCTGGCTGTATCTCAACAGGAACTTCAGCTCTGGGAAAAAGCTCTCTAGATGCATGAAGAAGGTGCTCAGCCCCATCAGCAGTTGGTAAATGGGAACTTGGGTGCCTAATTCAGGTCTGAGGATCCTTAAACCCTCTTTTTGTGCCTCTCTGCACAAGGGAAACCTGGCTATATGCCTACCACACTATATGCCCTGCAAAGCATGTCTCTCCTCAGATGATATCCCTTGGAGGAGAGCTTTGGCTTCTGCTTGGATCATAGAAGAGCAGAACAGGTAGGATCCAGGCTTGGAGTCAAGGCCAGAAAATGCTGCTTTTTCACAAGATTGATACTCTCTTTTTAATCTCTCTGCTCTTTCACACCCTACATAGGACAGTTCAATATTACAGCTCCTGTTAATTATTCATCCCAGACTGTATTTGCTTAGGTAGAAGTTCACCTCATAAACTTCCCTGAACCTGCCTGTTCTGGCCTTCCTGGTTGTAAATTGGCAAGAACTGTAAATTGGTGACGAATGATGACCACAATGAACAGGCATTTCTTTCTTCGTTATGTAAGCAGTTTCAGGATGATTTTGTAACAGTTTGAAGCACACATGAACTTTGCTTCTCATTTTTGCCTTGACGGTGCCTGGCCATGACATCACTGTGTCTCGGAGGCATACACTGGGTCCAGACTTACATTATAGGTGTCATCTGAGTGAAATAAAACACAAGTTTGTGAGGTAATGATTAAAGAATAATCTCAAGTCCCGAGGGCCCCTTTCCTCCTTGTAGGATGAGGGGTGGCGTGGTGAGATGGGGCACAGGAGAAACGGAGAGTGCACAGAAAGGGGGAGACTGGGGAGGTCCTTTGGACCTTCTACCTGTCATGCAGCCCTCCCCTGGGTACCCCAGACAGGATATCAGGCTCGTGGGCAGGAGGGAGGTACCAGAGATGTGAACGAGGCTCAGTGTAGGTGTTGAGGGGTTGTGAGCTGAGCTCCAGTTATCCTGGCACTTTACTCTGGGGTGTTCAACCTGATTTAACTTCACGGGAGTCACATAACCCTCACTTGTTTGAACAGTTTATAGTGGAGCAACATCACTGGTTTCAAGAGATGCACATCAACAGAAAGGCAGCACAGTCAAACTGAACAAATCTAGCCCCTTGAAACACCTGGGACTAATGTGCTCAAGTGGGAAACATCTACTTTATATGAAGAGGGTAAAAAGGGGCTACTAGCCAGAAAAGGAATCCATGATCATAGTAAAAATATCCCTGAAAGGTCTGAACAGACCACAGTTAGGAGCAGAAGAGGCAGCAGAGACAAGGCTGGATTGCATCCTGAGGGCAACAGAGTGTACATTAAATGCTTGGTGCAAGCTGCCCTAAACAGTGTCGGAATATCCTGCTTGGGGAAGCCATTTGACATCCAGGAACTTTGGTGTGATAGCACCATAGGTGATGACAGGAGTCCTCCATCTTTTTCTGAGCTGGAGGGTAGAAGATAAAGGAGTGTCAGAACTGTAGGAGAGAATATCCTCTGGAATTAGACATGGTCAACATGCTGCACTGCTGAGGTGGGAGAGATTAGAATTCTGCAAGCTTCAACTACCTGAAAGAAGGTTGTAGCCATGGGGGGCTTGGTCTTTTCTCCCAAGTATCAAGTGACAGGACCAGAAGAAATGGCCTCAAGCTGCACCAGGGGAGGTTTAGATTAGATATTAGGAAAAATTCCCCCCTCCAGTATGGTTGTCAAGCATCGTAATAGGCAGCCCAGGGAAGTGGTGGAGTCACCCTCCCTGGAAGTGTTCAAATGCATATAGATGTGGCACCTCTGGGCACGGTTTAGTGGTGGGCTCTGTAGTGCTTGTTACTGGTTGAACTTGATGGTCTTAGAGGTCTTTTCCTTCCTAAGTGAGTCTGTGATTCTAAGCTAACCTGAAGGTTGCCCAAATGCAGCTCCTGGTCCACAGGTTGGATAATACCCATGTGCAAATCCTTGGAAGCACTGCACAAAAAATAGGGTGGTGTAGTGTCTCTGTCCCAGACTGGTTCCATGGTTGACTTTCCTGTAAATAAATTAATGCAAAAACCTGCCAAAACATGTCAGTGGAGTAACTTCACTGAATTGAGTAGAGCCTCTCCCTAGTTTATACCATAGCAGAATGGGACAAGTATGGTCTCTGCCCTTCTGGTAGAGATGGAAGCCAAGGAAAGTCCTGCAGGTTGGGACCCCCACTAAGAAAAGGAGTAACTCCATTAGTCCTTGGTCTGCCTGTAAACTCCACTTATATGGCAATGCTGAGAGTTTGTGGGCCATTGCTTCCTTTATTCTCTATGACCTCTCTGCTGTTCAAAGCAGGCTGGTGTAACTGGGAAGCAGCCCAGGCACAGCACAGTGCAGCAGCAGAGAGAGGAGACGTTGCTCCTCAGGAAGCATGGTCCTCAGTTTGTTCCTTTGGGAGAAAACCCCATCAGGCAGCTGTGCTGCAGCCTCCTGAATGTAATTATCACTCCAGCCACATTTTCTGGGCTTCAGTTCCTCTGCTTCCTGACTCCATGTCAAATATGGAGGGGATGAAGGCAGGTGGTGCTAGGTTCTTTGACTCCTTGCCCACTCAGCATCCCTTACCATATTTGCTCAGCTGTGGCTTTTTCCACTTTGGAGGAGTTTCCCTAAAAACAGAAGTGGTGGTGGTGATGGTGATCACGAATAGTTGCCTTCTGTCCCCTCCCTTAAAAGGGTCACACCTATTTAATGGAACAGCTAAATAACTACGGGAGTTTTTCTACCAGTATATTGGGTAAATAAAGGTATTATAAAACACCTTTGGACAACATGGCAGTTTGATTAAGAGACCTAATTTCCAGCGTAAAGTACCTGACAACATATTGCATTAAGTAAAGTATCTGTCAGATAAAACGCAGGGCCGAGAGTGGGCATTGCTCTGCTTCCTTCCATCCTTTGGGGTGGATGGGTGGGTGTCCTATACCTTCATGCTCTTCTGTCTTACAGAATCAGTTTTTTGAGCTGGGATAACCTCTAACTGGATTATATTAGGGTGAGGTCCAGGAACGCTATAGTAATAGAGTAGCTTTTGAACAGGAGGAGTCACTGCTGCCCTCCTGGGACTTCTCAGGGACATCAGAGAGTAAGCTAGCTCAGCCTCAGGGTTATGATACCCTGTGTGGTACCCAGATGGGTTCCCTGGATACTCCAAAAAGCATCACTTTGTGCTTCTACTTCCAGCGCAAAATGACTTGCTTGCTCCTTTCTCCATGTTGCCTTTTGCTTCCAGACTTCAGCCATGGTACAGGGTCATTTGAGGGGTTTCCTGCTGAGATGAAGACTTGTCTGCTAGCAGGACAGGGTCTTTCTCCCATCCCTCTACCCTACTTACTGAGGAAGGAGTTACCATGTATTGTCATAGCTGAGAAAAATAGATTTTAGAGGGGACTTTAAACTCCACTGGCAGGCAGAGTTCCTCACACAATGGGGTAGTCCCCATCCCATAATTTACTGGAAAAGCTGGGCATGGAAATATGCACTGCCAGGAAATCCCTCTAATAGCATGTTCCTATGGATATTTTCATTTTGACTTAGAAAAACATCTGTTATACAGGTGAAGCATCACATGGATAAATGGGAAGAGCTGTAGGTTTTGTTTTGTTCTGTAGGTTGAGGGGTGGAGTGTGCTGATGCTGTTATGGGCAGGCAGGCTCTATGGTGGGTGTCAGTATTATTTTAAGGTCTCTGTCCCTTATGTGCTAGTGCTTATGACACTGTGGGAAAAAGCACTCAAATATCCATGGTGTGGATTAACCGTGTTTCCTCCTTCTGGGAGATACTGCAGCAGTCCAGATTTTCAAGTGCTCTGCTTTCAGCCCTGTGACCTCTTCCAAAAATCTGTCCCCTTTCTCTGGGAGCTCTCCTGGCTCCAGACTCTGTAAACACTCCATATGTGTCAGTGAAGAGAGAAAAAAAAAACCCTGAAGAACCAACAGCTGCAGAAACACCCAAGGCCCATATGGGGGGAAAAATGGGCATTACGGGGCCTAAATAAGGGTCATACTCCCATGTAAGTGACTACTTGATTTTTTTGCTTTAGCTTTCATTTCCTAACTGCCTCAGACATTTTCTGGGCTTTTATGGTGGGTGGGGCTGATGCATTGCTCTTTACCCTGATGAGATAGCCAGCTCTGGTCCTGCAGTCCCTGTCCCTGCAAAGCCCTTGTTGTCTCAAGAACGCTTCAGGGAAAGTTTCTTGCAACTGCTTGGCCGGGCGCATGGCCAGCAAAACCAGCCCCACTGGGCTCATCAGGAGAGACCTTGTACTACATTTTCCACTATACTTATCTAATCTTGGCTTGCGTCCATGTAGTGTTTGTGCAGTAATTACCTCACTAGGCAAAACAGTTCCACTGCCTAATTGTCTTCACTCTCAGGAAATTGTTCTTAATAGCCAGCTAAATTTAATCTCCCCTTCCTTGCTCAATCCACCACAGCAAACCTGCACGGCCCTTCTCCCTCTGCTTACAGTCCTATAGATGAAGTGATTATATGGTGTTATCTGCTCTTATTTCTCTAGGTCGAACAAGCAGAATTAGAATTCGTGTGAGTCACAACCACTGTCCTTAACTCATTTTCCCTGGGCTGGTTTGAATTTCTTTCTGCAGTCTTTGAGATCATGTCCAAAACTGAACTATGTTCTGCTCCAAAGTGCATTGGACTCATGAATCAGGCTACCCCAAAACAGCTTTTCCTTACAAAAATAGGAATGTAAAAAGAAAATACTTTTTTTTTTTTAAATTTCACCAAGATCTTAAATCATAGGATCATATCACAGAATCAACTAGGTTGGAAAAGACCTCTGAGATCATCAAGTCCAACTTACGACCTAACACCACCTTGTCAACTAGATCATGGGACTAAGTGCCACATCCAGTCTCTTCTTATATACCTCCAGGGATGGTGAATCCACCACAGCCCTGGGCAGCCCATTCAAATGTTTGATCACTCTGTAAAGAATTTCTTCCTAATG
>VZRE01003988.1:126599-151382 GCA_013396775.1 Cephalopterus ornatus | reverse complement strand
AGGGACAGCTGTGCCACTCCCTGGCATCAGTGGAGGGGAAGGATCCTGGGATCTGGGGTTATCCTTCCTGGTCCTGGTCAAAGTGGGACACCTCCAGTGTGCACAGAGGGGACAGGGACTGGCCCTTGGAGACACAGTGTTGGCATTCCTGGCTGTGGGAGCCCAGCAACCCTGTGGAGCATTCCCATCCCTGTGTTTGCCAGGCTTCCCTACCATCTGCTATGGCCGGAGCAGGTGCTGGAGAAGCAAGGGGACATTTTGGGCGAGAGCGGGTGCTGGCAAAGCCAGGGGACATCTTAGCAATGCCACAACCTCCCGAGCCATAAAACCCGGGGCGTGAGCTCACCGGCGGGCAGCTGTGAGTCAGCCTGCCCACACAGCCTTGCCCGAAAGGCCCCAAGTAATTCCAGCCACCGACACGACGTAATTCCAGCCAGCGACATGCTGGTAGCCCCTGGCTCCTCACACACCTCCCCTGGCCTCTGCCCAGGAAAATCCTCCTCCCTGGAGTTATTCTAGGACCTGGTGAGGAGGAAACTCTGATGCTGGGTGGTGCTTCGAGCGAGGCACCCAGGCAGGAGCTCCCCTGGCTGCTGTGTCCTGCATTTCCTGGCCGATGCTGTACCAGCAGCACAGCTCTGAGGGGGCTCTGGCACATGGTCCTCCTGTGCCTATCTGTTCCCTGTGTCCAGGGGCATGGAGCTGGGCCAGTGCTCCTGGGCTGCAACAGCTCAACCTCTCCCGTGAAAGAAGGGACATGATCACAGCTAGAAAGCAGTGTTATTCCAGGTTTCACTGAGACAGGAGCATCAGCTGTTGTGAAGCACTGTGCTCATTCCAGCTGTGCTTGTGGGAAGACCCTGATGCTGCTGGAGGGGCTCAGGATGGATGAGGCACAGTTCTGGGCATGGCTGCTTCTGGGAGCCTTCCTTGGGGCCCTGTGTGGAGGTACAGGCTGTTTCCATCCCCTCCCCTGCAGCGGGACACGGTGTGCTGAGGATGTTCACTGGTGCTCGCAGGATGCGTGTTTGGAGGCAACGAAGGTGGAGTGTGTCAAATGCTTTTGCTGCGCCAGCCCCTCGTGCCCTCCAGGCTCAGGGGGATGGGGCTCAGCACATTTCCCCTGGAGGCTGCAGGACCCTGCCCACCCACCCCTTCCCTGCACCCATGGTGTGGTCCAAAGCCCTCTGGAGCCTGCCATGGAGCCTGGCACTGCTGGGATGGGGGTTGCAGCTGAGGACTTGCAGTTGGGAGTTTAGCTGGGGAAGCAGCAACTTCCCTTTGGTTAAGGACTGAGCCCAGATCAAAGCTTCGATGCTCAGGAAGCGTTAACGAGCCTGGCTCATCACTGGCCTGCATTTTCCTGTCAGCTGGTCCAGGGTATTCCAGACTATCACAGTCCTTCCAGACCTCCATGCAGTGGGCAGCAGCTGAGAAACCAATGCTGCCCTGGGCACATTCCCCAGCATGGGCAGCAGGGCAAGGCAGGGATTCTGCCCCTCTGCTCTGCTGAGATGAGACACCCTCCTGCAGAGCTGCCTCCAGCCCTGGGCCCCAGCACAGGAAGGATGTGGAGCTGCTGGAGTGAGTCCAGACAAGCCCACGGAGCTGCTTCGAGGGCTGGAGCCCCTCTGCTCTGGAGGCAGCCTGGGAGAGCTGGAGGTGTTTACCTGGAGAAGAGAAGGCTCCAGGGAGACCTTAGAGCCCCTTCCAGTGCCTAAAGGAGCTCCAAGAGAGCTGGAGAAGGACTTGGGACAAGGGCCTGAAGTGACAGGACAAGGGGGAAATGGATTCCCACTGCCAGAGGGAAGGGTTAGATGGGATATTGCGAAGGAATTCTTCCCTGTGAGTGTGGTGAGGCCCTGGCACAGGTTGCCCAGAGAAGCTGTGGCTGCCCCATCTCTGCAAATGTCCAAGGTGGGGTTGGATGGGGCTTGAAGCACCTTGCTCTAGGGTAAGATGTCCCTGCCCATGGCAGGGGGTGGAACAAGATGGGCTTTAAAGTCCCATCCACCCAAACCCTTCTGTGCTGCTGTGGAGGAGCTGCCCTTCCCTCTGTCACTGGCTGTCCTGACACAGTGATTGCCAGTGAGGCTCAGGCGCTTTCCAGCTGTCCTTGGTGACCTCAGGGACCTGCTCCATGTGCTGTTGGGCTTCCTGGAGCCAAGCTGTTTCCTGGCTGCCCTTCACCGAGGGTTTTGGCAAGGGTATGGCTGCATTGTTGAAGGTTCTGCACCCCAGTCCGTGGAAGGGAACCATGTCTATGAGCTGGAGGGCAGAGATTTTCCAGGACATGGAGCAACATGCTTGGAGGATGGTGTCTGCTGAGCCTTGGCTGAGTGTAGCTGTGCCTTGCTAAAGCTCCTGCAGTGTACAGCATCCTGGTGGTCCCTCGCTGGTGCTGCTGCTCTGGTGTCCTCCCCATCGTGGTCACTGGATGGTCATGACCTCAGCTGTTGTCTGACCATGGTGGGGAGAAGTGTCCCACAGGGTGGGCAAAGTGAAGTGTCTGAGTGTACCTGGGGAACAAAGAGGGTTGGCAATGAGGGAATTAAAAATAAATTTAAAAAAATAAAAATGAAAACCTGTTGAGTCATAAACTCAACAAACTTGACAGGGGAGGCGTGTGATAAAGCTACGCAGAGCCTGTTACACCAGGTTTTACTGGAACTGGCCAGATCTGGGACGGGCAGAAAATGCACTTAATCCACACCCTGGGACTTACCAGGTCATGGGCTGGACCAGTAGCAGCGGAGGAGGAGGATGCTTCCTTTCAGACCATGTCTTTAAGTCCTCCTGTGTGCCCTCAGGGTGGGAGGCCCCACAGGGTTGGAACAAGGAGCCCCAGCTCTGCCTGGCCTCTGGCCTGGCTATTCCTGCACAGGTCCTGGCCCTGGTTTTCTGCCCCTTTTGGGTATGTCAGTGCATATGACACCTTCCTGTCCCCAGGGCTGGGACAGAAACCCCTGGCAACTTCCTACTGATGGCAGGAATTTTCTTGAGGGGTAGGAGTGATGCCACCAGGAGAAGTGGAGGCATCTGGTCCTGCTCTGCTTCGCCCCTCACCCAGCAGTTTCTCCTGAAGGAGATAGAGGTGGGGTCTGGGGTGGGGGCAGATGGGGAGATCCCTGTCCCTGCCAGGCTGTGGGATGGGTGCCTTTGCTGGGTGTCCAGGGGAGCTGACGCTGTGCTTGTGCCCCCCCAGTTGTGCTCATTGGGGACTCTGGGGTGGGGAAGAGCAACCTGCTGTCACGCTTCACCCGCAATGAGTTCAACCTGGAGAGCAAGAGCACCATCGGGGTGGAATTTGCCACGAGGAGCATCCAGGTGGACAACAAGACGGTGAAGGCTCAGATCTGGGACACGGCCGGGCAGGAGCGGTACCGTGCCATCACCTCAGCGTGAGTTTCCTTGTTCCCCACCTGTGGCCCTGGCCCGGGGCCCTGCTGTGACCCCATCCTCTCGCTGTCCCCCAGCTACTACCGGGGGGCGGTGGGAGCTCTGCTTGTCTACGACATCGCCAAGTACCTGACGTACGAGAACGCCGAGCGCTGGCTGAAGGAGCTGCAGGACCACGCTGACGCCAACATTGTCATCATGCTGGTGGGCAACAAGAGTGACCTGCGGCACCTGCGGGCTGTGCCCACCGACGAGGCCAGGAGCTTCGCAGGTATCTTCCCCCATCCTGTCCAATCCCATCCCATCCCATCTGGCTGAAGCTCACAGAACCCATCTGAGCTCATCCTGTCCTTGCAGAGAAGAATGGGCTGTCCTTCCTTGAGACATCTGCTCTGGACTCCACCAATGTGGAGACAGCTTTCCACAACATCCTCTCGGGTAAGGGGCAACCAGGAAAGGGAGGGGGCAGGGACAGGGATGGCTTTGGACATTGTGTCCTCCCAGGATCCTCCTGGGGACCCCATCTGTACTGGCTGGGATTTGGGGTGGAATCCTGTTCCCTGGATAGGGAGATGGGGGCATTTGTACCCCTGGAGCTTGTGTGTTTGGGGAGGGGGCAGGTCCTCCACTGACATACCTACTTTTAAAGAATTGTTTTTTCCCTTCCCTTCCTCTCTCTGCTGGCAGAGATCTACCGCATCGTGTCCCAGAGGCAGATCACTGGGCAGCCGGAGTCGGAGTTTGGCCCCAGCACCACCATTGAGCCCATCCGGGTGCTGCCCACGCAGCAGGAGGGCCGGCAGACCCCCTGCTGCCAGAACATCTGAGCCCCTGGGCTGCCCCCACTGTGACCCCCCAGCACATGGTGGCATCATGTGTCTCACCCTCTGCCCCCCATAACTCCCTGAGCAGGGCAGGCTGGCAGCTGCTTTTGTGTGCAACCTCACGCTGTCTGTGTGCTGCTCTCCCTGTGTTTATGTAGGACCTACAAAAATGGGGGGGGAGGCAAAGCATCAGGGTGTCTCCCCTCTCTACCCATGGTTGGGGACATGCCATCCCCTGTGTCCCTGCTCCCTCTAGCCCTGCAGGCACAGTCACCCAGTGACTGGGTGGCACTGAACAAGCCTGAACATGGTGAGTCCCTGTTTGGCGACGCCCTGGGTGCAGCCCTGCGGGGTGGGTGCACCCTTTTCCCACCCAGTGAAAGGAGCAGCAACGCGGCCAGTTGCACCCAGCCCTGCCCCTGTGGCACCGAGGGCTGGGAGTGCCCCTGGGTGCTGCTGGGGACATCGGGGTGGGGTGTGGGGACGACACTGTTTTCATGCTGTGACCCCCTCGAGGCAACGGCCCCAGCAAAGGGAAAAGCTGTGACTCTTCCATGGAAAGAGATGGGAGCAGGGACTGGGGGGCCATGGCTTTTAGGGACCCCGAGGAGGGGACAAGGGGGGCCCAGGGCTTTGGGGGGCCGAGGGTGAGGGCAGGGATGGGGTGCTGAGGGCAAGCACATGGTCCCTCCACACAGCTCCCGTGTGGGGGCCAGTGCCAGCACTGAGGACCCCTTAGCTCTGGCTCTCAGGAGCCCTTGGCATGGGTTGACCCTGCCCCACTCCAGTGTTTGGCCACTGGTGGCCAGAGCCCTCATGGCCCAGTCTGGGGACAGGGTGCCATTAGATGGAGCATCTGCTGCACCTGCAGGGTGAGAGTGGCCCTGTCCCCTGTCTGGAGGGCAGCAGCCACCCCCCAGAGTGGGCACCTCCCAAGGTACTGGGACAGACTGGGCTAAGCCCAACCCCTGCCAGGGGTTATTGGTAGGTGTCAGTCAGGACCAGTGCAAGTGGGAGAGTCTGTCCCCAGTGAACCAGTGCTGGGGGTCTCTGTCTCTCCATGGCTGCCCCCCGTCACCCCAGCTCACTTGACTGTTGACAGGATCTGGGCCAGCCTCTCACCTTGGGGTGCAATTTGTTGATGGAACAGGAATTGAGGCAAAATCTCCAAATAAAGCTGCTGTTGAAGCTCTTTCTCTCTCTGCCAGAGCAGTTCCTTGAGGCAGGAGTGGTGCCAGCCCCATATGGGGCAGCTGGGCAGCATCCCCAGGTGATGAAGGGTGAGGAGGAGCAGGGCAGGGAGGGAGGTGTGACTGTAACCTGGGCAAAGGGGTGCCCTCCTGGAATGCTGGAGAGGAGAGCTTGAAATTCAGGCTCAGAGGGGCAGATTGGATCATGCTGCCAGCACAGGGGCAGTGTGGCAGGGCACAAACTGGGCATGGGAGCAGCTGCACTATGTGGATGTCGGCCCCAACTGCGTCTGGGTTGCCCCTTTTTATCCAACCCACAGCACAGCCAGCCCAGCCATGGCAGCATCTTAACCTTGGCTCCAGCCACCCCTGCATGGTGTGTCCCTGCACCACAGCACTTCTCCATCCCAGAGGCAGCCTCCTCCCTGAGCTGGGCAGACCCATCCTTGGCTGCATCCTGGGTCTGACCGCGGCTGGGGACTGTCCCCATCCTTGGCTGCATCCTGGATCTGGCCACAGCTGGGGGCTGTCCCCAGGTGAGCAGTGGCCATCACCCCATGGGCCAGGCTCTGCCCCGTGCCCACCCCAGCTGGCAGAGTCACAGCGGCACATAGACCAGCTGGAGCTGCCAAGCGCCACTCCCTCCCCACACCATCTGCCCGCACCCAAACGCGGTGCCAAGAGGTGATGTCAGCCCTGCCGGCAGGAGAGGTGGGCGCGCGGGGGCGGATGCTGCTCCAAAGGGCTCCTCAAAGGGACAGGACTGAGCCAAACATCCCTTGGGGCTCCTTGCCATTGGACGTGCCATCAGCCAGGCACCGGCATGGACATGTGGGATGATGAGTTCATTTAGGCTCGTGGAGACACTTTTGGGCTCAGCACCTCAGTTTTGTTCCAGGCTTTCCAGCTTTCAGATGATTTCTGCAGAAATCCAAGAAGTGGGAAGGGTGAAACGGGGCACAGCGTGGCTCATGGACCTGCTGGCACCAGGCTGGGAGCAGCAGCTGGTGCAGGGGGCTCACCAATGCTCTAACAAACCCTGAGAAGTGCTGCCAAAGGCACAGCACTGGTGGGAGACCCAGGAGGGGTAGCAGAGGCAGGTCCAGCCCCACCGCCCCAGAACTCGATCCCCCAGGACCCTGTTCCCAACCACTGCTCCTGCCCCCTCCTAAAGCATGGACAGACAGAAACCAAGAGCAGATAACGAGTTTCTTAAGTAATAATACTTTAATAAAATTAAGTTCTTAATGTAATTTAGCACATTTAATACATTAACCCTTTCCCTTCTTTGTTTTCTACAAGTTGTGCAACATCATTATTTTAATTTTATTTTATTTTAATTTTTTTCCTTCTCCCATTATACTATATGCCTCAAAACTCAGACAACGAGCCTAACTCTACTTCTATGTTCGGTTATATCTCTCTCTCAGGCCTTTATTTTTGCGTAACGCCGGAGAGATGAAAATACCTGGATGGAACATGTGATCGGTTTCCAATAGTAACAATCCCGACTACAGGTTTCCTATGACGTTAAAAGAAAAGAGGGGAAAAAAAAAAATAGCAAACACAACATAATAGGGAACGGGCTTTAAATGGAAGGGCCACACAGTCGGGATGGCCGGGAATCACCGGGCGACTCTGTGGCCGCTGGCTCAGCGCAAGGTGGGAGTACCGTGGAGCAGGAGCGCCCGGATCCGAGGGAAAGCAGATACACACCAACTTGTACAGCGATCTGGAGTGAGGATGAGGGGAAGCCAACATAGTGCTGGGCAAGCAAAGCCATGAAGGGCTGGGGAGGGCTGCCCTCCCCCATGTGGGCATCGGCAAGAATGGCTGCTGTGGGACCCTGGGGCTTGGGTTTCGTTTTAGCTCGTGCCTCACATGGGAAATCCCACTGGAGCCGCTCTGACAGAGTCCCGAGGGCAGCAAGCTGGAGCCTGGATCTCTTTGATACCAGGGCAGAGCCGGAGGAAATCCTCTGCAGCCCCACAGGCTCCCAACTGTGCAGCCAGATGCCCGGAGGCTGCTCTGGGCATCCCTGGGGATTTCCCTGGCTTGCCTGGGGCTGGGATCAGAGCCGACTCCACAGTGGCTGCAACTCGATCAGACCTGCCAGTCTGGGATCCGCCAGCCCTCATGCCCATCACCTTTCATGTTTGCTTAACACTGCTTCTAACCCAGGAGCAAATCTCATACTGCAAAACAGGATCCAGCCCCTGGTCTTTTTATTTTTCCTCTTTTTTTATGACTATCTTGAACAAAAGGCATAAAGAAAAAGGAAAAAAGAATGCCAGTGGTTTCACAGATGAGCAAAGCAGCCTGAGACTGCACCTTCCAACCCAGCTCTCGGGAGCCAAGAGCAGATCATGGCCACACCACGCTGCTCCGTCTCCCCGCTCTGTTTCTCTCTAAGTTGTTTCCAAAGCATCATCACAAACCCAAAAAAGCACATCCTGCCATCAGCAACCCAGTGCCACTGTCAGAGGGGAGCTTCATTTTTGTATCCCTGCAAAGACACCAGTGGAACAACTCCAGATTTTACATTAGTGTCACTTTACTGGGGGTGACTTTCAATTTGCTCCATTAGCAGCCCTGAAGTGACGCTGGAGCAGATCCAGCGGGAACAGTGCAGCCTGCCAGGGCTGAAGCAACTCCAGATTCCAGTAGAGTAACCCCATTGGAACAGGGGAGTCACACAGGAGGGAAGCAGAAGCTGCCCAACCTCCGCCATCTCCCGCTGGCATGGCACAGGCAAGTCTGCCCAGCACAATTCCAGCTGAATTTTTCACTGGGTCAACTGACAACAGAACATGACTTCGAGTTTCTACAGTATGTGGAAACCCACACTAAAACACAAAGATTGCTCCCTAACATCCTCAAAAGGGTTTTGGAAGAACCAGCCCACCCTGGCTCTGCTGCCACCAAGGAAACCTTGCTGGGGCAGAGGCAGGATGGGACCCACTGTCCATACACAAGTGACGATAAAGTGCATCCACTTTCCAGTCCAGGGCACCACTGTACAATGTCCATCACTGACGCTTCTTCAAGTATAAAACAAAAAAATGAGGTAAAACAAAACTGAAAGAGCAAACAGGCCGCCTCGCCGCCCCGGCAGGGAAGGACCAGGCGCTTGATTCCACCAAGCACGAACCCCTCTGGAAGCACAGGAGACATCGTGCCCTGCTTCCCGAAATGCCCCCGTGTGCCGGGAGGGTCCCAGGGAGGGATCCTGGATTCACAGTGCTATTTATATGCAGAAACCGAATGAGAACTGTCTTCATTCCTGTCCTGACCTATTGCATGGCTTTGCTGAGTGATGAATGCTGGTAACGGCTGCCCCGGCCGCCTGAAGTAGGTGCCGTCAGGGAGCGAGGGGTGGCCACCACACTTCTTGAAGGCTTTGGGATCTGTGTGGATGCTCCCAAGCTGCAGGGCATCCCTTGGTTTGCTATGGCTGAGCCATGACACAGAGGACAGGAGCAAAGGCTAAACCCAGAGGGAACGACCTTCCAAGCGTGTTTCCTTTGTGGCGCTCAGCTTTGCTAGCAATGGCACTGGCGCTTGGTCATTTCTTTCTGAGTTCTATCCTGTAAAGAGAGAGATTTTGGTGCAGCGAAAAGCATCACCAATGCTCCGCAGAGAAGTGCTGGCCTGGCTCTCAAACACATGGAGCAGCTGGTGGGGGCGTGGGGCACATCCTGCCCCACCGCCAGTGCCAGGGCTGCGTTACCTTGCCCTGCAGTGCCCAGACTGGATCTGCCATCCCTGGAACACTCCACCAGCGTGCACGGCCCCGCCGGCCAGCCCCGCACCCCATGGCGCACCACCAGCTCAGGGAGCCCTCGCTCCCACTCTTGGCACCGCAGGGACTCAGGATACGGCCAGAGCCCAACGCGCCGTGCCGGCCAAGAGTGACCTTCAGCCTCCTCCTTGCTTTCACAGCCAAAATCAGGTGTGTGCCACAAGTGTCCCCCTCCCAGGAGCAGGACAGTGTCGGGGCGGCCGTCAGGAAGCAAAGCTGCGAGATCAGGGATGCCACGGCTCAGCACAGCTGCAGAAAGGACCTCTTGGGCCAGCAGGGGCTTTTGCAAACATCCCAACCGCAGCTCCAACACTAGAACCTGATGGTTTGAGGCCGAGTAAGGAAACACCTGACAAACCAAATCTGGCCTCCTGGGAGGTGCCAGATGCCAAGCAGGAGCTCGTCCTGAGGCTCACGGCGTGTCCCGGTGCAATGCAACCAGGGCGAGAGAGAACCAAAAAAAGAAAGAAAACAAAGAGGGAACAAACCAACCCTAGTGCCCTGTCCCTGCCCGGTGCAAGGGCAGAGCCTCCGCACGGCACCTCGCTGCCTTCGAGCTCTGTCCATCACCTTACAGAGGGGAGATCACCCAATCTTCCTTTCCTTCACCTTCCCACGCAGGACAGTCCCACCTGCCTGTCCTGGGACCCTCCCACACCTTTGGTGCTTGGAGAAGTTCAAAAACCAAGAACAGTCCAAGGAAAGTAACAGCAACTTTAACATTTTTCTGCAATTTCCCACTTCAAGCCCAAGGCTGGAAGTCAGAATAAGGCAAAAATTAATGGCCTAAAACTTCCTTATTTTGTTCTGTGACTAGCCAAATCTGTCTATTTTTTATTAAAAAAGCAACATAAACCCCCAAACGTATCTTTTTAAAAAAATACATATTATTAGATCCCTTTTTTTTTCTTTTTTTTTCCCCTCTATAAAAATAACTTCAGGACTTTGATTGACAGAAGGTACCAGTCGGTGGCCGTTATTTTGTTAGGCTTTTGGTCGTTTATTTGTTTGCTTCAGAAAAATAGGACCAAAAAAAGATGGAATTCCTGGGGAAGTTAACAATGATCGTGTTCACAAGTTTATTTTACATTCTGGTCTGTCTGGGATCACTTGGATCTACTATAGATTAAACAATATGGATAGCATCTACTATTTGAACTAGTTAATTTTTTTTTAATCTTTACTCTAGGATTATATGAAATAAATTTGAGTGTTTATTATTATTAACTTCTTTTAATACCCATCAATGCAAACTTTTTTTTCTTCTTCTCCTTTTTGGTTAAAAACAAACAAACAAACAGAAAAAAAATCTTATTTTAAAATGCTTCTTTGAAAGGCAACAGAGCAGAAGCATTGCCCCGTCTTCCTGCTGCTTTGGGACGGGGAGAGGGACACGGGCTGGATTTGGGGGGTTGAGTGACCCAGCCCATGGGGAGGTCACGGCTGCTCAGCACATCTGTAAAGCAGCTCCCAGGCCAAGATCCTGCGAAATGCTCTGGGATGTGCTGGAGCCAAGCACATGCTGAAGTGCTATCCTGGATTAAAGCAATCCCAGAGCCCAGCCAGGGGCACTCCCCTCGCTCTGGCTGTCCCTACGATCCGTGTCTTGCAGGAGCTGTGCCCACACTGGCTTGAGGGAGCAGATGGGGCGACATGTCCCCACCTAGGATGGGATGGAGCTGGCCAGGAGCTCTCTGTAAGCTCGGCCCCTGGCTGCTCAGAGCGCCAGGACAAGCCCACAGCCCCGAGCTGGCTCAAGCTCCAAAGGGAAGACCATGGATGTTCTCAAGATCACACCTGGCCTGAATGCTGGGACCAAATCCTCCCATGCCTGCATCCTGCCCAGGGCAGGAAAAGACAGAGCCAAAGCTTAAAGGGAGGCAACAGAAAGCGTCCACCCTCCTGGTCTGCAGAGCCCCCTGTGAATGCCCTCCGGCCAGGGGTCCATGCTGGAACTGGCCATCAGTCCCTCCTGGCAAGGCTGTGGAAAGGACCTTAAATCCTCTCACTGGGCTCTCTAGAACCAGATCCAGGGCAAAACTCGCCTGGCTCCCTGGGATGGGATCGGGATGGTAGTGCTGGGAACGAGGAGGGTGGAGAGGTGGGTAACACCAGCTTTGCCTTCTGAGGACGTAGCATTCTCCAAGCCCCTGTCCCAGGGAACCACAGCGGGAGCAAACTCGGTCCCCCAGCGCCCGCCCAGGCGGTGGGTCGGGTCGGGTTGGACCCCGGGACACCGAGGGGTGCCCTGGAAGTGCTGGGCCACTGCAGGGCCTGGGCTCACCCGGGCCAGCTCAGGGCAATGCCGCCCAGACACGCCCCAGACCCAGCCCGGAGCTGAAGCCCACCCAGACCTTGACCCATTCCAAAGGGATTCCCAGACGGAGCAGCCACAGAACGGGGGCACAGGCTTGGGTTCATAGTGGTTTTTCTCTTCTACTTCTCTGGTTTTTAATTACTTTTTTTTTCTCTTTTTTTTTTTGTTTAAATACATCCAACTGTGTTAATTTCTTATTTCTGGAAAGGGCTATCTGCACCATAACTATCACCTTTACATACACACACGCACACACGAGAAAGGAAACATATATTAAAAACACTTTTTAAGCAATACTCTGGATACAAATGTATTTTTTAACCTACATATATTCTAAACCTTCTAAACTTTTAAGGATCACTTTATCATAAAATAAAATATCCTTTTTTCTTATAATAAATTACCTAATAAAAAGTATTTTTATTAGCCCAGTTCCTTGCTACATTTACATGTAATAAATGCATTTATTAAAATAGAATATTAAATTATAAAGAAATGTTCTAATTTTAAAATCTTAGTCTTTTTTTCCCTCCTCTCTCTCTCTTTAAAAAACACCAGGAAATGCATCAAAATAAACCCTTCAAACACCAAACAAAACAGGTTGGAGCATTTTGATTTCAGAGGTTCACAATATTAACAGTCTGAGCCTTTGTATGTATGGAGATTATTATTTTTTTAAGAAAGAAAGAAAAGAGAAAAAAATAATAGATATCCCTCCAGCTGAAAAATACTTTTGCAAATGGGAGCTAGGACAAGATATTTTTATAGTATCTCCTCATTAAATATAAATCCAATTTTGGTTCTTTTTTTCCTTTTGTTATGTATTATAATACACACTATTCTCTATATAATTTATGTCGATGAGGATGACATCACAGCATGATATTACTTTATCCCTCCGTTTCCCTTTGTCATGTTTTGTCACCCACTCCCCCGCATCGTCCCTTCTCCAGGAGTCCCCGCTCCCGCTGCGGCAGCTCATGAACGCAATTTCGGGGGACATGGCACCACCCTGACACTCCGAGCACCCCGCGGCCCTGGGTCACATCTCCCTGCCACGCCGGGACCGGGGAGCCCCTGCTCCCACAGCCCTGGCACCGGCTCAGCTCTGCCCAGGAAATCACGTCCACAAGGAAAGGTCGCACGATGAGCCCCAAATCCGGCACAGCCCCAGCCCCCACTCCTTGGTTTCAGCAAGCGCCGAAGTCATCGGCAGTTTGGCAAAGCACGTGTGTAAATCCCAGCGGTGCTGAACTGGGGAACCGTGTCGGTCCCACCAGAGTCACTCCATCCCCCCTGCGGGGCTGATCCTGCCTGGACCTGGGCACCTCCTGCCAGCAGCTTGGCACCTTCCAACGCAGCTCTGCTCCCAGCCCTCCGGGTTTCCAGGACTCGCCCTCAGTCCCACCACTTGTGCCCTTGGAGGCTGTGTTGCTGCCTCGCAAAACACCACCACCGGCATTCACTGGGCACGGCAGGGCACAGCAGGGATCACCCAGGTCCCCTCCCTGGCTCCACAGGCCCCACAGGTTCATGGAAAACCTGGGGAGTACCCCTCTTCCTGGCAGGAAACCATCCTGCCAGTGAGGGTGCCTGTGCTTCACTCCACCGCTCCCAGGAGCTGGCCTTGCTTTGGTGGGATGTAAAGCCCCCGAGGGATTTTGCAGGATGGGGGTCTCAAGGACCAGGCTTCCCACAAGGGTCTTGCTGCTCCTAAACCAGAGGGAGGGAGAGCTGGGCAAGCTGGAGGTGTTGGGTCGCAGCCCCTCTGCCTCCCTCCACCCCCGGCGCAAGTGGGGTGTTCTGTATCACCTCAGCACCCCAAGGGGGTTACCCCAGAGGCCTAGGAGGGATGTTGAGAGGGGTGACCAAAGGCATCCTAGTGGTAGGAGGGAAGGGGGGAAGCGCAGGGACCCTGATTGGTGGGTGCCACAGAGACGGGACGGGTGCAGGAGGAGGGGGCTGTCTTTAGTTATCATTATTGCTGGTGAATTAGACCAACAAGCCATTTTTAGTCACCTATCAAGGAAGATACAAGTCAGAGCAAATAGTTAAGGTCATGGGCATTTTTCTTGTTTTTTGTTTTTATTTTTTTTTTTTTAAGATTTTTATATATATACATATATTTAAAAAGAGAGAAAAAAAAAAATTACGCAAATTTGTTGTTTAAGCCCCGCAACCGGGCTCCCCATGGATGCCAACAGGCAGGGCCCGGGCTGCCCCTCTCTGGGTGTCCCGTGGGCCCAGGGAGTGGCCTGAGCCCTCCGAGCCCCCCGCAGCCCCCGCTCGGGGCAGAGGTAGCTCTCGGTGCGTTTACAGCGCCTGTTTTTTCTTTCTTCCAAAGTTGCTACATCAAAATATGGAGTCGGTGGGGGGTGCGGGGGGAAGCAGGGGACAGGGAGAAATCAAAATAAAACAGGGGCCGAAATACTTCTATTAATTTTAAACTAGAACTGCTACATCAAGCTTTCTTTTAATATATATGTATATGTATATATATATGTGTGTATATATATATATATATATAAAGGTTATTGGAACTGAAGATTTTATTAAAGGCCAACTTGGAGACTTGAGTAGGAACCTCGTCTGCAGAGAGGGGCAGCCCCCTGGACAGCCCCGCTCCAGTTCCCATCAGCAAGCATTGGACATTTGTTTGGGTCATGATTCCTTTTTTTTTTTTCCTTCTTTTTTTTTTCTAAAAAGAAAGGTTTTTAGTTTTTTTCTCTAACATTTTTCAGCATGCAGGAGGCTTTTACATCGTTTTCGCTTGTTAAGGTGAGGGAGGAGGTACAAGAAGCAGAGGACAGCCCCCCATACCTTCCCCCCTCCCCACTCCCAAGGGTCAGTGCTAGAACAGGTTCCCCCCCACCCCACNCCCCTCCCCGTTCCCACCCACCTCTTCACAACCTGGCATCAAATAAAGACATTGATCAAGAACTTGCTCACATTACCACGAACAGACTCCACTCAGCCAAGAACGACTACTCACTCACTAACACAGCGGCCGCCGCCGCTCCCAGCTCAGCCCCCTCCAGCACCAACACGAACATTTCCGAAGGCCCCTCCGAAGGGTGGTTGGGCCCCCCCAGTCCCCCCGCCCCCCCAGGCTCATGCCCCAACCACTCTCTCGACATCAGCGGGAGAATTTTGCGCAATGAACAGATAAAACACAACCCTGGGGTGGGGGGATGGGACACGATGGAGGAGGTGGCACTGGGGAGGGGAGAGGTTACCGGAGAACAGGAATGTCCCCTTCTCCCTTCCCTTCTCTTACTGGGACCAAACCAAAGCCAGATTTTGAACAAGAACTGGGCCAGTTTTAGGAAGGACATGGCCCATGCTGGCCGGGGCTCTGAAGCCTTTGCCGAGGCCGTGCTGCCATGGGGATGGATGGCTGCCACGGCCACGGGGGCTCTGGGAGTTCGTCCGGAGCACCCCAGCCCTCCGTCGCCCCACAGCCCCCACACTGGCGGGTCCAAAACACGGCGCCTTCGCCCGGGAAGTGCTCGCACCCCAACCCCGTCCTGGTGCAAACGGCTGTGCACACCACAGGGCCGGGAGAAACGCGCGGCTGGGGATTTCTTAAAGCTTTTGGGGAGGAGAGGAGTACCAATTCTGCCTGACAGTGTCCCATTAGCACGGCATTATTACTTTTGTCTTTACTTTTTCCAAAACATCAGCATCCACTATAGCCTGGGAACATTGTCCGCACCTCCATCCACCTCCTGCCTCTACGGAATATTTCACCATTGACGCAAAACGGTGGAGGCATCCCATCATCATTTCACACCCTCCAACTGGTATCTGAAGATCGAAAGTGGATCTTTATCAGTGCAGAGCACCGGCGCCGCCTGCCCCGGTGCGGCGAGCTCAGCCCCTCCGGTGACCGCAGCCGGCGACCGAGGCCGGCCCGAGCCCACGCTACCGGGGCTCAGGCAGCAACCGGGAGCAAGCGGCAGCAAACTGAGCAGAAGAAGGGATGTTCCCAGGAACATTATTACGATGAAAATAAAGTCTCCTGTAACTGAAGGGATTTAAAAAAAAATTAAAATATCTCATGATTATTTTTTTTTTGTGATTTTTTTTTTCTTTTTTTTGTTTTTTTTTGCTGTTAGAACTGTCTCTGCCAAGTTGTGAAACTTGTTGGTTCAGTTCTAAATCAGGGTCCAGGATCTGTGAGCAGAAGTCGAGGGGTAGGAAACGGGGAAGCGGTGGTGGTGAGAGAAAAATTATATATATACGGGTTTATATACACATATATATATATATAGGTCCTTGATTAGTTAAGTGCCTATATATATATATACACATATATTTATAGCTGGGTGTACTGGTACTCGATAGGTCAATCCAACACATCTTTTACCATCACAGCATTTTGGCATCCACAGACTGGCTGAACAAACCTGATGGAGTGAAGGTGCTGGCCTACACTTTGTGTGCATTGGCGCAGGAGCCAGATCTGAAGCCCATCCTCTCCCACTTCCCAATGGTTTAAAGTATCTCATTTAACAAAACCAGGAGTCTTGAAATGATTAAAGGATGTTCAACAAGGCAATTTTTTTTCTGTTTAGTTTCGTTCTGAAAAAAATATAATATATAAAAGTGGCCAACCTCAGGAAGATCCAGGAAAAGGACAGCTGAAGAGGTTTTGGTCCATAAAGAAATACTTTTTCTTCTTTTTTTTTGTTTTTTTTATTTTTTTCCCCCCACTTGGTTTTGGGTAACAAAAGTTTTGGTCCAGTTTAAAAACAACGACAACAAAATTATCTCTATAAACTCGGGGTTTTTTTGCTCTCTGTTGGGATGCATGTTGGTTTCATATGGGCTCATTGCCTGTATTGCATGATCGTCTCTCTTAGGTTTTGGTGCAATAGGTATGTTTTTTAAGAAAAGAAAAGCACAATGTGTTGTGTTGTGTGCGTGGTGTGTGTAGCTGCAGCTGGCATCACTTGGAGAAAAGGATGAAGAGTGACCTACGGAAACATGGAAGTCGATGCACTCCCCCCATGGCTGGGAACTCGGGACTGCTTTGGAAATACCCTGTTAGTGACTCCTGATTCGGCTGATGAACAAATCCCTGCTCGGATAAGGAAAAAAGAACAAAGTTCCAGACTCCACGGTGGCTCAGAATAACAAAATAAACGCTCGTCGCCTGGTGTGATCCCAACAGGTTCTTCCAAACCTTCTTCAGTTTCACCGGCGTCATTTTTATTTCTTCACCTTCTTTTTTTGATTTTCTTTTTTTTTTTTTTTTTGTGGTTTTTTGTTTGGTTTTTTTTAGAAAAAAAGGAAAACAATAAAAGTTCTTTAGCTGTGGATTTTTTTTTGTTTAAATCTTTGAGGTAATACAGTTGTGCCCTCATTCTAACAGGTTCCCAGAGGTTGATGGTTTCTTTCTTGTTCTTCTAACTCCCCGTCATCCATTTTCCTTTCTTTCTGTTTGTTTCTTTCCGAGTTCCCAGCTGGGCTGACATCCCTGGGAGGGAGGAGAGTGGGGGCTTCAGGCCAAGATAAAGGTTGAACGTGGCTGGAGAAAGGCTGGCAGGGCCCTCCCCACGTCCCTGCTCCCTTCCGGGCCGATCCAGGTGGCCTGGCTTGGTCATCGCCGAGAAGTCCCAATCTCACCACCAAAAAAAACTGAACTAAACCGCTTTGCTTGCGAGATCCGAGTGTGCGTTCAGAGTACTTGGTTTACAAAAGACATTGCAGGCTGGAGCATTGTTCGCCCTTCAAAATTTCTGGCTTTGCTATTCATTTTAATTTTATTATTCACTTATTCTTTTTTAAAAAATAACATACATTGCTTGTAAAATAATTTCTTTCTTTTTCTTCTTCTTCTTCTTTAAATTAATTTATTCTTTCATTCGTTTGTTCTTCAGATGTCATTATTATTATTATTATCATTATTATTATTATTATTATCATCAGCATTTTTCTTTCGTGGACCCCCCCACACACTCCCTTCCTACCCCCCACCCCCCAATGCCCTGCTCTGTCTCTTTAGGAAAATATTCTAATGGCCTGAGTGGCTGCTGCGTGGCAAACCGGGCACTCCGGATCAGTCCTCTCGCAGATCCTCACGGCACACTCCATGCAGAAGAGGTTGTGGCCGCAGGGCACCAGCGCAGCCGTGACCTCGCTTTCGAAGCACACCATGCACTCGCGGCTGCTGGCGACCGACGTCCGGGCAGCAGCCGGCGTTCCCAGCTTGGAAAACCCCTGGAGCGGCTCCCCCTGCGACCGCCTGGGCAGCCCAGAGAGGCTGGGCTCTGGGATGGAGGAGGACGGGGAGCGGTGGGAGTTGGGGTGGATGGTGCCAGTGCTGCTGGAGCGCTGCTGCTTCGAGAAGAGCACCGAGACAGGGTTGGTGTTCTCCTGGCCAGCCCACATCGGGGCCCCCGACTCCGGCACCCCGTAGTACAGATCCTGCTTGTTCACGCCATAGTTGGGGAAGAGGTAACCGTAATTGAAGTCGTTTTGGTCATTCAGCCGGGGGGTCTCGTAGACGGGGTCGACGGAGCAGTCGCCGATGCAGCCCAGGCTGTTCTGCCGGAAGGTGGAGAGGGGCTTGCAGCCCGGCGCCGGCGTGTGGACCCGCCAGGCCTCCGAGTAGCGGTTCTCCATGCCAGAGTCGGGGCTGCTGGAGAGGAAGTCGTTCTCATTGTTGTACTCCAGGATCTTGCCCGTCCTCACCGCAATGTGGGTCTCGATCTCCTCCCGGGCGCGCTCCACGTTGCCTGGCGCGCCGGTGATCTCGAAGACGGGATCCCGGTCCCGGCTGGGCGTGATGATGTAGGTGTTGGTCTGCTGCTGGATCCGCTTGATGGTGGCTCCCTTGGGGCCCACCACCAGCCCCACCACGCGGTAGGGCACACGCACCCGGATGGTGACCTGCCCCGGCAGGGTGGGCGCGCTGCCAAAGGTGGTGCCTGCCTTGTTGCGGGAGGCCCTGATCATGGAGAAGTGCTCGGCCGCAGAGATGATCTCCCGCCGGGCCATGGCCACGTCCTCCCGCCGCCCCGTCACCATGAAGACCGGCTCCTCACCCCGCACTGGGGTCTTGATGTAGGTGTTGGTCTTTGCCCGCAGGGCTTTGATCTTGCAGCCTTGGGAAGAGAGAGAAGGCACGGTGGTTAGCGAGGCCATCCCACCGCCTTTCCCGCTCTGCAGGACACTGGGCTGAGCAGCCACCATCTCCTGTGCCACATGGCAGCCACTGCCCAGGACCTGGAACAAGGGAAAGGCCCTTTCCCCTTAACCCCGACAGGGAAATGCCAGAGGGAGGTCCAGCCTCACCATTCCCAGAGAGTCCCTCCCTCAGGAGTGCCACACTCCCTCATCCCCCAAAATGGGGGTCACCATTTTGTGTGCTGCCCCGCACCACACGGTCCCACCCCAACTGCCTCCCCTCAGAGATCATCCTCTGAGATCTCCCTTCCACACGCCCCAACACCGATGAGTCACAGGGCGGTTTAAGCCATCCGCAGGGGCCAGCAGTCCCCATGAAGAGGCCTATCCCCAGAGCCCTCGGATGGCCCCCTGGGGCTCTGGGGACAGGGCTGAAGTGTAGGGGAGCCAGAGGTGACAGGAAAGAGCAGGGGGACACCAATCCCACAGCCTGGGCAGTAGATGTGATGCCTCTGGGCTACCCTGTGCCAGCTCATGAGTCACCAGCCATGACTCCAGAGAGCAGAGCCTTCCATGGGGACTTCTGTACTACTGAGGAGGTTTTGCGGTGAATTCAGTGAATTTCTGGGGGCCAAATTTGGAGGGGAGTTGCAAGAGACGCAGCAATTTGGCCTCCCTACTCTAAATATGGCAGGACCCCAAACACTGGCAGTACTAGGTGGCTGGGAACAGCAGGAAACCAGGATTTGCTTTGGGGTCAAAACAGCAGGAAGCGTGGTGGGGCTGCCCTCCTGTGAGCCCCACAGCAGGCTGTGCACAGACCCCTGCTCTAGGCACTCAGGCCCTCTCATGAGATCACCAGCCAAGCCTGTGTTTTCACGTACCAGTATCCACCTCCTGGACACCAGCAAGCCCATTCCCCATCTCCCAGAGCCCACCAAGTCCATTCCCTTGTTGCCAGGGCCCACTGAGCCCCTTTTCCCAGCTCCAAGAGCTCACCAAGCCCATTCCCCAGCTCCTCACAGTTCAGAAAACAGTCTTCTGCTTTCCCAAAAAGGGCAAAAGACATTCCAGTGTGTTTTGGCTTCCGAATGGTATCTTGGAGGGTCTCAAGCCAGCTGTGTGACTCCAGGTTCCGAGATGACACAAGGATGCCATCAAGCAACTAAATATTTTTACAGATGTGGCACAGTTCTCTAAACTACTCCTGGATCTCTCCTTGCTGCTGTCCTGCCCCTCTCTCCAAAACCTCACTCAGTGCCCCAAGCATTTCCAAAGCCTGGCTCCAAATTGCCATGCAAATTAGGGGTTCCTCTGCGGCAGGTTTGCTCTAAGCTCAGATCTCCAAGAAAAATTAAAATCCGTGATTCTCCAGGGCACTGCATCTTCACCAGCGCAGATGGAGCAAGGTGAGCACTTTGCCCTGGTTTCCTAAGGATTTGGGTCTCTAACTAAGGCTCATGGAACCAGAGGATGAGGATACAGCATTGGGACCTTTGTGAGATCCCCCAGCTACTCCCACTCCACCTTCTCTCCCCTGAAGAGCCCGTCTCTTGTCCTCTCTGACCATCTGACACCAGCAGGTTTTCCCCAACTTCGCTCCACTGACATCACACTTTAACACACAGCGACCTGCAAACGATGCCTCTGCAACCACGAGATGCAGATTTCAGATTTCTCAGTTCTCCGGCTGGAACATCATTATTTATACAGATCCTAATAAATAACAGCACCTCCCCAGCTGGGAGTTCAGGGCTGCCACTCAGTGCCGCCACTTATCCACAGCCCGTCTTGTGAGACACGGGCTGGTGACACCGGGGCGTTCACCGGAACGCAGCGATCCCACCACTCCGTGCAGTTGGCAAGGATCAAACTCGGCACCTGCGGCGATGGAAACAGCCTCGTGCCACTACAGCTGACAGGAACTCCCCGAGCTCGCAGGCGCCGCAGACGCTGCGACCAGCGGTGCCCCGGCACGGAGCGCGCTCAACCCGCCTCTGGCTGTGCCCACACCAGCACCGCGTGGGCACCGGGCACAGCTCCGGCGAACCACAGACATCTGCGAGCACAGAGCCCTCCCGTGCAGCTGCGGAACCCATCGCCCATCCGAGGGTCTTGGCAGCGCCGCGGGACACGTGCCGGTAAATCCGGACTCCACTATCAACTCCCAGCACGACTTTTAACTCCTCAGAGCTACTTCAGCTCCCGGAGCCTCACTCCCCCATTTGTGGAGTGGGGAGAATAGCTGCCTCCTGCCTTGGGCTCCCGCAAAACTTCCTCTAACACTCCACATCGCAGTGCTGCTGCGCTAAACTGATCTCTGAGCCACGAATTCCACGTTCCTGGGGAATGGAAAGGCCAGATCTGACACAGAGAAGGAGCTGGACAAATCTCCAAATCCAAACCAAATCCACGCCCTGCCAAATCAAGCGTAGCTCACAGGTTACTCCCCAGAGTTTGCACCCTGAGGTAGCTTTGTGATGCTTTGTTGAGTAAAGTTTCCACATGGCCCATGTGGACTGATGGTCACCCCACGGTGCGTTACTGGTTCCCAGGAAACCCAAAGGACAGGACCTCATGGAGCCAGGCACGACTCGACTGTAGGATAAACCCATGAAAACAAAATCCAGAACAAAGGTTCATCCCAAGGAGGGTGGGATAAAACCGTGAGGGGTCACCTATGCCCTCTAGCAGGCCCTGGGCAGGGTGGGCTCTCCCTGACCCACCCCTGGCAGACATTTCCCTGCCCCGCTACTGTGCCGCTTGCTCCAAAGATGGAGATTCCATCTTAGGAAGATTAACCGAGATGCCACCATTTCCCCAGGGATACCACCGAAGCGTCACATGGAAAGACAGGGGGGTGTTCACAGCAACCATCGAGCTGCAAATGCCTCCCATGCATCACCCCAGGGTGAAGCAGCTCTGCCGAATTCCGCGGTGACCCGTGCCCTGCCTCTGGAACACAAGGCTGGCTCTCCTGAGCAGAAGAACCTCAGGCAGGCATGTGGCAGGGCTGGGCTTGGGCTCCGCGTTGTTCTGAGCTGCGGGACAATGACGGCGTGTGGGGGAGAGGGATCTGAGCCCGGCATGACAGGAAACAATCACAGAGGCGACACGGAGGGTCAGGCAGGCAGAGCGGTGACAAAGGACGGGGGGCTTCATGCTGGGGACAGATGGAAGGGAACGGTGGCAAGGAATACACATGAATGAGGGCAAACGTAAGTGTGGTACATGAGCAGGAGGGGTGGGAGGGAGTTAGGGATGGAGGAAAGGTGACGAAAATTGAGGGAGAGGCACACCCTGATCCCTCCATGGGAGGAGGAGAATGAGGGGTGTGGAAGCAAAGCAGAGACACCCCAAAACAGCAGAAGGGAGATGGGCGAGGAGAGAGCACGGCAAGAGGGAGGGGAGGGAGGATCTGGAACGGACAAAAGGACGCGTGGTGCAGTCGGCGGTGTGAGAAGGGGGGGAGGAGGGAGGGTCTCCGTGCAGGCCTGCAGACAGGAAAGCCAGCTTTGTGGAGACAGACAGATGGGGATCCTGTGCTTAAAAACAGGAGAAAATCACCCCGCAGGAAATTAGACCAACTCTGCAAGCCCAGCAGCCCAGTGGGTTCAGCGGGCCTGACCTCCAGCAGCTCCAAACTGGTGCAGACAATGGCCAAGCCATCAGCAGCCCAAATCCAAAGAACACTACAACTTCCAGGAGTGCTGTGCTGGTTTACATCAGCTAAAACCAGGCTGTGCTTAAACCTCATTTACCCGCTCTGTTCCAAGGCTCCCAGCCCACCTCAGCCCCAACCCTCTGACCCTGCTTTGCACACTAAACAGGGGCTGAGGCTCCTTTGAGATCGCCCTGTTTCTGATGGAGTCAGATCAGGATGTGGCCCATGACACCCCAGCTGGATGGGCAGCACAGCCCGATGTGCTCATTCCAAAGGAAATTTGTCCTCTATTGGGGTGGTTTTTTAACACTTTCTTTGTGCGCAACTGAAATTTGAAAACACCACGCAACAAAGCACTTTACTTGGTGGGTAATTCAAAGGAGAGGGAGGTTGAGGGGAGGGAATTGTTTAGCAGATGATGCCAAAATGTGAAACTAAGGGGAGTAAAGGACCCGTCGAAGCTGTACTAATACATAACTTTGTGTATGCTCTCCTCATTACAGCAGCATGCAGACACCAGCGCGTCGATCCCTGGCACACTCCTGCCACTTAGATTTTTATATTAAACAGGGAATTAAGCCCTTTCTCGTTGTGTTTCCACGACCTACCTTCTATTATCCTGGTTTTTGCCAATGATGTGGATTCCAAAGCATTTTACAAAGCAGGTTGTAAGCTCAGTTCCTCCCCACACCCCTTTTACTCTTTAATTTCACTGATTGCCAATTGACTCAAAGTAAATGTGTTTGCAAATTACCTGAGCACACCACAAACATTCCCACACAGGACCGAACCCTGGAGGACTGGCGAGCCTCTGGTGCCCAGACCAGTCAGCTAACTGGAATTAATCCGCAGAGCGGCCAGCTCTGGCTGAAAACATATAAATGAATTGAGTCTAGACATTGCCAAGATGGGGGGCAGGGATCAGGGGGAGATTTGGATGCACAGCCACCTCCTTCTCTCTGCTTAGCCCTGCATCGGGGCAACAAATCCATCAAAACTACTGGAGAAGGCTCCCAGAGCTTGGTGCACCTCTCCAGCTAAGGCAGTTGCTCTCCAGGCAGCGAGGGTGCCGGACGCACCAGACCTGTCTCCTTGCCATGAGCCCATCCCAAATGTTCTCACTCTGAGCAGCCCAAAACCAACGTGTTTCCATGGGACCTCGCTGGGGTTCACACCAACGGTCCCAGTAGCAGGAAAACACCAGAGCAGTGCACGGGATGGACGTGCCCACCACACCACAGGTGGTGACAACACCAGCAGGACAGTGCGATGGCACGTGCAGCCGTGCCCACGGCATAGATCCATCAGATATTTCACTTTGGTGTAAATTTAGAGTTAAACCTGCTGACAACCTTCTCCTCAGTGCTGCCAGAAGGCCAGATCCTGAACAGGTACATCCTGCTGCTGCTGCAGTCTAGAGGCTCTCACCTGGCACCAACTGGTGCTTCCAGCACAGGCCAGTTGACTCCCAAGAGCATGAGCTCCACCTGGAAGCATCAGAGGAGCTGTACCAGCTACAGCAAACAGCTCCGGAGCCAGCCACGAGGTGGGTCTTTTTGTTTCACTGATTTTTTGTGATTTTATTTCGAAAAACAGCCCCCCCCCCCAATCACTCCAGGCCCTGTTATTTCTTGTTTTCATCAGATAGAAAATAATCTCTACAGACAAAAGGTTGTTAGCCCTCTTCTCCTTTATCCCAAGGCACTGTTACACTGCATGGGTACAAATTACACCTGTAAATACCCCACTCAGGTCATTCTGACAGTGCCAGTGGGGTGTAAGAGAGTCTAAGGGCAAATTAGAACTTGGGTCTTTTTTTTTTGTTGTAGTCATAAAATTAAAGAGGACCATAAAATAAACAACCCTCAGGTACCTCGGGTAAGGTGGGGCGTTCTTTTCCCTGTTAAGATGAAAGCCATGTTAAAAGACAAGCACACAAAGAACCTCACAAATAAACCCTCCTGACGGCCTGTGGGGTAAGGTTTTGCTGCATTGAAAACCTGATGAAAGTGGTGTCAAAAAACACAAACGCACACAAAAGGACCACAACCAACCAACTAAATCCCTTCGCATCGAGGGTTTATTGTCCTGATGATGCAAGTTGTGTTTACAAGAAGGGAAAAAAAACCCACCCAATACACCATGCCAGGAAAACCAGCGACCGCCTCATTCCAACGTGGAGATTTTACGCTTTTTCACGTCGCGATGAAAGTTGTTTATGAAAGGAAAAAACCCACCAATTAAAAAGAAAAAAAAAAAACAAAAAGGAAAAACATAACACACCCCCCCCGCCAAACACCCCAAAGCAACAGCCCCGATGCCACAGACAATCACCGCCTTGTTGTGCGGCAGCGGAAAGTTGGGCACTGGAAGCCCTCGGCCCCAACAGCGATGCGATGCGATGCGATGCGATGCACCGCACGGAGTGGGTGTGCCCGCGGCCCCCCGCACGG
>VZRE01003988.1:99138-120997 GCA_013396775.1 Cephalopterus ornatus | reverse complement strand
CGTGACACGGGGAGGGTGATGTGGGGACCCGCGGTGACACGGGGAAGGGGGCGGCGGGGCGACCTGCACTATGAGGGGGATGTTTGGGACTCACAGTGACACGAGTGCAGTGGGATGTGGGGGGACTGGCTGGGACACGGGTGGGGGGCTGCAGAGAGACACACTGTGCGGTGGTTGGAGGGGTTGCAGGGGCACACGCCGTGTCCCGGGTGTAGGAGCTGCAGGGGGACCCACTGTGTCACCAGTGGAGGGGACATGCCGTGACACAGCTGAAGGGGGTGCGGGGGGACCAGTCATGAAATGAACGGGTGCAGGGAGCTGTGTGGGGACCTGCTGGCCAAATGCCTGGGACCCATTGCAACACGGGCATAGGGGGCTCTTTGGGGGCCCACCATGCAGCAAATGGGTGGAGGGCGCTGCGTGGGGACCCACTGTGGGTTCCACGAGTGACTGTGTGGATACTCACTGTGCACACCCCAGGCATGGAGGAGTCACAGGAGGAAGGGATCTGCGTGAGGACCCACCATGTGCTCCCCAACATAGAGGGGTAATGGGTGAAGGAGGGGGCTGCGTGGGGACCTGCACCCCATCAAGGAGGTTTTGTGTGGGGATCTACCACTGCCCCCCCCCAGGAGCGTGCTGCAGAGGTGCCCAGGGTTGGGATCCATCCAGAGGCCCACTGGGATAGCAGGGACCCCTGGGAGGTGTGGTGGGCTCAGAAGGGACACCTCAGGGTGGTACCTCTTGGGCACAGGCTGGCAGTGATGCCAGGGTTGGTGGGGTGAAGGGTGAGGTGGGCTGTCTGGCCGTGATGGGGCAGGTCCTGAAGGAGTGGACCCCTGTCATGGACACTGTTTTGTCCTCCTGAAGGGGGGGAAGACCCCCAACCAAAACTACAAGCATTTGAGGGCCGATACTGCGTATCCACCGGGATTGGGAATCACGGAAAACAAGGAGAAGGGGGAGCCCCCCCATCCCCCCAAGGCCTTGTGATGGCTCCAGGCGCAGCGAGGCTTGGCGGGGCTTCTGGGGCTCAGCTCCCCGCCCTTGGCTCCGTGCCCCAGCAAAGCCCCCTCTGCAGACTGGGGATGCTGGGAGGGCCGTGGGACAGCCCTGCTCCCTGGGCTGGCCTTTCTCATTGAAATGAGGGGGGTTCTGCGCGGAGGGAAGCAGTGACAATCGCTCCCCAGCTCCCAGCCAGTCGGGCTGGGCGGTGTGTGTGTGAGCGCGCGGTTCTCCCCTCTCCCCTTTCTTCCCTTTGAATCAAACCAGATGTCTCTCATGAAATGAGATTGCCGAAGCTCACGCTGGAGAGAGACAATGCGGAGGGATGCGAGGCTCCCGCCGAGCCACATCGCGCCGCAGCTCTGGCAGAGGCGACGGCTGCGGCGAGGGTTGGGGGGTGGTGGCACTGGTGCCTTGTCACCGAGGCTGGAATTTTCTACCCCCCACTGTATCCTGTATGATTTCCTCTCTCTGGCTCTGGGATCCTTGCAGGGAGGTTTATTCTTCCACCCCCCCCTCCCCGGGTCTACCAGCAGAAGATCTCAGCTGCGGCTAAAGTCGGCAGATGGGGCACCCAGCACAAGGAGATGGCTCATCCACTGACTCAGCCGGTAAGGTGCTGCTGGAGCTCTCCCTGAGAGTTTTCCCAGGCACTTTGGGAAGGGGAATTTTTACTTTCGGTTTGGTTTTGGCATCCAGGTTTCCTGATGCGTTGCACAAACTCGGGAAGACACTGGGACGCCGGTCAGAAGGGCTGGCAGTGGCTGGTCCCCTCTGCAGCAGGATCTGGTGCGGAGCAGCTATGGGTTAGAGCTTGTGGTGGTTGTGCTGTGGATGTAAAAAAAGTAAAGCTAAGGGCAGGAGAAAAAGTAAAGGGGAAAAAAAGTAAAGCTAAGGGCAGGAGAACCCACCCCACTGCTGCATTTCAGTGACTCATTTTGGCCATGGTTGTAGAATAGTGTCTTGGAATTACTTTTTTACTTCTTTTTTCATCTTTATGTGATGATGGGACTCATGAAAGTGGCAGTTCAGGATTTTCCTTCATCTAAGAGGTGGCATCCGTTTGTGTTGGGATATGATGGATGATGGCTCCATAGGCACATACACGTCACATGGCGCATTTTAACACAGGCACTCAGCCCTGTGGAGGTTACACAGACAAAAATGTGCATTTAGCACATGTGGATGTCCACACGCACTGCTGGTTACCTTGCATACACCTGCTGGTACACTCCACGCTTACAAGCAGGTGAAAACGCTGTGTCTGTGTAAGCACGTGTGTTACAGGCATGTGTGTGCAAGTGAGCACAGGTACAGTTATGTACATTGACGTATGTTCATAAACCACGTGTTTCTATCCGAGGTGTTTGTGTGCACACACGTCTACATGCAGGAGTGTTCCCAGTGTGGGTGTGTATCGTGTGTGCACCCGTGTGCAGGAGCACATGCGCCAGCAGCATGTTGTGGTGCTGTTGGGATCCATCGTGTTCTGCCCTGTAAATTTTGGAGTTTTCACCTGTCCAAGCTGGATCTCACACATGGGGCCAATAGCAATGCCTGCTCTGGAGGCAGCCTGTTATTTTAGGGACACAGTTTTGCTTCCCATCTCCATTTTAAGTTCTGCCTCAGAGCTCTCAGGAGAAGAAAGTGCCCCTGAAAATCAGAAAGTGAAAGGAAAAAAGGGAAAAACAAAAAGCCCAGACTGCCGAGCTCCAGCTCGGAGCATTCCAATAGCACGAGCCAGGCCCAGAAATCACCAAACTGACTAAAAAGTTTGTGTGACTCCAAAAAATTAGTGAAAATGGGGTTTCTTTTTATTCACCTTCTCCTAGGGCTGTCAGATTTCACTCTGGTTACATCACCTTGCTTTTCTGCACATCCACAAGGTCTAGCAACTTACTTTAAAAAATGAAAATTCCTACTCCTGCAGATTCACATGACTCACAGAGCTGGGAATTTCAGGCAACTGGGAATGCTCATAGAAAAATTGCAGGAATTGGCAACGCGGGCAGTGACTAATCCTGATGGGTCCCCGATAGCAGCGTCTCTTGGTTCATACAATATTTTGGGGGCGTAGCTGGGCTCCAGCCAAGACTTTGATCCTCTTCCCAGTGATAGCAGCTGCTTGGGAATGAACTTACCTCCCGTCTGGCATCGCTGCCTCTGGGGAAGCTGGATTTCAGGAGTAATTCAGGTTAAAGTTAGCGCTGCCAGGTGGCTTGAACCGGCTCGATGAGCTGGAGTAGGTCACGGGGGCTCGTGTCGCGGGGCTGTGGGAGGCTGCATTGTTCACAGCTCCACAGATATTGGGGTAAAAGGTTATTTTTTGGGTGCAGGTAGTGCTGGATTGCGAGTGAGGAGTTTGCTGCGGGTATAGTCTCTGCACAGCTACATCTACTTTGTGAACGTCCCTGCCAAGGTTTTGGCAGAAACGCAGTGTTTCTAGTTAAAAACTGGGTATTTCCAAACGATTTAAAATCCACATCCCTGAATTACTGTCAGGGAAGAAAAAAAAGTATTAATTAAAGCCAGGGACGGCGGCAGAGTCCTCTGAGCAGAGAGGTCGGGATCGCGCAGCAGCGTCACGTGCTCCTCGTCCCTTCCCAAGGCAGGAGGCTGCAGAATGATCAAAGAAAAGGGAGAAACTGCAAACTGCAGCTGCTGCTGGTGCCAGAGTCGGGGAGGGGTGGCTGGGCACCACGGCTGGTGACAGAAAGCCCTGTGGGAGGCAGGAATAAAGCTGACATTGACTGAGGAGGTGCCAGCAGCCTGTCCTTAGGCAAAACAGCAACTTACAGTCACCATCAAGAGCCAACGCAGAGAGAAACTTTCTGGATGAATTTGTGTCATCAGTGTGAAGCCAAATTGGGCACTTCCCAGTGCTGCATCCCTCTGCCCCCTGACACAACCCAAGTCTGGTCTAAAGGTGGCAGCTGCTAGGAAAGGTGTAATGCTGGGGGAGCATTCCGCATCCCACAGACTGAGGTGACGAGCCGATGGTGGGGAGGGCAGAGGGAGCAAACATCTGCTCAGAACCAGGACACCATTTTTAGGCTTTTCTTCATTTTCAACTCACATAGAATCATAGAATATTCTGAGTTACAAGGCTGGAGCTGGGGTACTATCACCATGAGCACTCCAGGGCAGCATCTCCCCATCCCTGGACAGCTCATTTTGAGAACTGCTCAGCCACATGAGAAACAGGAGTATCCCAAATGCTGGAAAGCTGGAAGGGTTCCCTCCCACCCTGTGGGGCCGTGGAGCTCTGAGCCCACAGCCCCATGTGCTGGTCATTCCCTGTAGCAAGCACGTGGTTCAAAGGTGACTCTGCCCTCTGTGGTGGCCGATCTGCCCAGGATGTCCCTGCGGCCTCGTCTGTGGCTGCCACTGTCCGGACAATTCATCTGCTGCCCCTTGATGTTAAACCTCTTTGCTTTGTTGACGGGACCGGCAGCAAGAGGAGTCTCACTGTCCGTGCAGGGATCCTAAAGTGCTTTGCAAACATTTGTTAATTAAGCTCTTCTATGAGATAAGTAAATTAGCGCAAAGCCTGATCCAAAGCTCCTTGAAGTCCATTGGTTTTGGTGAGCCCAGGTCCATGGGATCAGGCCCAGGAGACCAGATTTTAAAACCCCTCAATTTTGTTAAGAGCTCAGCATATTGGCTGCAGATGGGTGCTAAGCTACGGGGACAATCTGGTGCTGGGACCACGGGTGCGTCGCCGTTGTTGGTTGTGATCATAACTGTGGAGGTTTGGACTTCTGGCCATGAGGATTTTCTGGAAAAACTGCACTAAGGTTGCTGAAGAAATTCCTTCATTCTGAGATCTGGATGATTCTAGGTCTGAGATTGAAAGGGGAGTTCAGTTTCAAGGTCACACTCTTGCCTTATTGCTGCTGCTTAGACATTTAGTTCATTTTCCAAGGAATATGTTTTCCTCCCATTAGAATCCCATCTTCTGCAAGCAGGTAATTCCCGATTTCAATTTCTAGAAGGTCAGGTTTATCATGTGTTTCTTGAGTATGGCCTCTTCTAAATTTTGTCCAGGGGCATGTTGGGGTTTTGGCCACTTGTCTGGTGTCTCTGAATTTCCATCAGCCCAGAAATCCTGGTGCAGCCACAGATCAGCTCCGTGGGCGTCGCATCCACCTCCGCTGTGGTGCCAGTGGGGCTGGTTTCTTGCATGTGCTTCCACTGGCTGTGTGGTGCATCCGCCGTCAGTCAGATGCTTCCTGGACATGTCAAGCCCGAGGCCCATGTGTTGGCCAGATGGTCTGTGTGTGCCCAGCAAATCCAACATGTCCAGGATGTGTTGGATTCGCTGCATGTTCATTGTCAAGCTGTGCAGCGCATGTGCACATATTTCTGTCCAGGAAATCTTGTAGGGAAATATGGCAGCTCCATCCAAGGGACTTACCTGTCTCCTGTTACCCTGACAAACGAGCCCTGTCTGTATAGGTCTGCCTGAGAGAGGGGGATGTGCCAGATGAGGGGAAATGGTTTCAAACAAAAAGAGAGGAGATTTGCATTAGACGTTAGGAGGAAATTGTTCCCTGTGAGAGTGCTGAGGCCCTGGCACAGGTTGCCCAGAGAAGCTGTGGCTGCCCCATCCCTAGAGATGTCCAAGGCCAGGTTGGATGGGGCTTGGAGCAACCTGGTCTAGTGGAAGGATCCCCTGCCCATGGTAGGATCATGGAACTGGATGAGCTTTAGGGTTCTGTTCAACCCAAACTGTTCCATGATTCTATGATTCTAGGTTTTCCAGTCTCAAGACAACGATGTGAGTCATGGAGTCAAACCAACTTACATTAGGTGCAACCAGAGGGGCAGCTGTATTTCCCTGAGCTACAGAGTAGCTCCCTTGGCACAGCCACATCTTCCCACTCAGTGGCTCAGTGCCCCCACTTTTAACTCTTTCCAGTTATTGGTCATTTTACGTGAAAACAGGGCAGGTTTATAGGAGGGGTGAAGCCCAACGAAATTGTATTCTTTCAGGAGCATGGATGTGGGTGGTGTGGGCTGACTGCAGCCACATTTTTAGCCAAAGAAGGCCAAAAAAGAGCTCTGAAGTATGGATTTGGACATCCGTGCATTGACACCTTGTCCCCACTGCCTATGGTGGAGAATGGTGACAGTGATTATTCACAAACACTCTCAACACACACAGTTAAATACATATAAAAGAGATTTTTTTACCTTTAATCTGAGTGTTTACTTGCAGTTTATAAATCTTGGTGGATTTGCTGGGCATGATCCTTAAGTTTTTTGTGTCTTTCTAAGCAATTTTACCAAAGTCATGCAGCAGGTGCATGGCACAGTCTAGCAGAGCCAGGATCTTGGTTTTTTTCCTCTGGACAAGCACTATCACTCCAATTTTGTGTGGGAGTACCTTTCCTGTCTCCCTCCCTCACTTTTGCCCATCGTATTCCACAGCAGTTATTGCACCTTCTTCCAGAGATGAGGAAAGTCATTACGTTGCAGGTGATGCCTCCTTTCCAGGGAGGCTCTAATCATCCCGTCGTGCTCCAGAGCTCTTCCTGTCGGTGCTAATTTTAGTCTCACGGTGGAAGTTGCTGCCGGGTGCTCTGGATGGGATGGAGGCTGAGCCACGCAGGTGTGTTGCAATCCTAATGCTGCTCCGGCATTGTGCATGGCCCAGCAGCCTGGATATCAGACCTGGATGGGAAAAGTCCAAAGAACACACCTTGGGGCTTCTTTAGCCAATTTGCAGTTGCTTCTGCCAGCCCAAGGGTGACCAATGCCTCTCCAGAGGCTCAGCATGGACAGTGGGGACCTGCTTTTTCATTCTCATGTAGGCACCTAAACCAGGGCCAGGTTTTTCCCAGGGCATTCACCTCCCGGCTCTGCCTGTCTGGGCAGGCTCCTGCGGGAACGCTGAGTGATTCTGAGTGAACAGGTCCTCACTCTGCTGTGCAGAGAAGACCTTGTCAGCAACAGGACTCTGGGCACAAACAAGCGGATGATACCGTCAGGTCTTTATGTTTATTTCTTCTCTGCAATTCCATATCCTTTTGGAAGCATCTCAGAGCTTGAAGAGAGGGTGTTTTATCATGGCTCTGGGCTCGGCCTTGCACTGCTCCACTCTGGATGCTGCTCTTGATGGTGAAGGTTGAGGAGCGGGACATGAGGGCCTGGCGTGTATAAGGCACAGCAAAGGGACCTAGAGGAGCTGTGGCTGCTCTGTCCTTGGAAGTGTTCAAGGCCAGGTTGGACAAGGCTTGGAGCAACCAAGCTCCAAGAAACCTTAAAGCTCATCTTGTGCCATCCACTTGCCATGGGCAGGGACATCTTCCACTAGACCAGATTGTTCCAAGCCCCGTCCAAGCTTTTCTGGCATCCTGTGCCAATGTCTCACCACCCTCATAGGGAAGAATTTCGTCCTATATCCCATCTAACCCTGCCCTCTGTCAGGGTTAAGACATCCCCCTTTGTCCCATCACTCCAGACCCTGGTCCAAAGTCCCTCTCCAGCTCTCTTGGAGCCTCTTAAGGCACTGGAAGGGGCTCTAAAGTCTCCCCAGAGCTTCTGTTCTCCAGGCTGAATTTGAGCTCATTGAAGGTTTCTCAGAGCTCTCTTCACCTCCACCTTCCAGGTGTTAAGGATCCTGGCAATACTCTGATTGCTAGGTTTAAAACCTGGGAAGAACAAGGTCTGTGCTCTGGAGTGGACACCTGGCCTCGACCGTCCTCAGTTTTCCCAGGCGCCACTGCACCAAGCGCATGGTGAGGCAGAATCAGGCCCTGAGCCAATTTAACCCTTCTTCTTATCAGTCTAGACATCCTCATTATCCAGATAAAAGTCTGATCCCTCACTGAATCCCACTAAGCTCCTGCCTGTACGGTGCTGAAGGCAGAGGGCACTCGTCCTCACCCGGGACTCCCCTGCGGGCGGGAGATGCCGCCCCGGCCCTGGTTCCTGTGCTGGGAGCAGGTCATGGAACGAGTGTGTATTATTCCAAGTGCTTTACCAATTACAAGTCATTACTAATGCTTCTATTACTATTATTTAATAGATCATGTTAATTATTATTATTAATTTGCTTTAAAAGCAGTGTTTCCATAGCAACAGGGAGATGTGTGCTGCTTTTCAGGCACATCAAGTGGACATGTTCCTGCCTCCTCCCCAACAGGCTGGCAGCCTACTGCAGGGCCGGGTGATGGAGGGGGCTGTTCTTCAGTCCCTGTGGGGATTGTACCAGCAGGGCCATCCAGGGAAGGATGTCAGCACTGTCTCTGTCACTGGAGGATCCCTCATGCCATTAAAAAGTTCCTGTGGGATGCAGACTTTGTGCCTAAATGCTGCAGAACCCCCAAGAGGGTAGATCAGGTGCAGTAATGTTTGTACCCTGTGTGTGACCCAGGAGTGAAGGTGCCAGTGTTAATTCCTGCTTTGCTGATTCCCTGGCCCCCAGCACTCCCTCCGAAAGGGCTTTGTCTCCTTTTATGTTTTCCAGTCAGCTGCAGAAGGACCAGGACTTGGAAGTCAGGCTGAAGTCCGACAGATCTTGCATTCCCTGGGTTCAGAATGCCAGGTGAGCTGGGAGCTGCTGCCAGCATGCAAGGAAGCTCTGAGCCTCGGCAGATGCCACAATGGTTCCGGGGCAAAGGACCATCCAGGATGCTCAGGTGTCACCTCCCCACTCTCAGGCAGTGTGCAGGTTCTGGTACAGGTACCCATGTAGTGAGAGGAGAGTGTGGGGATGGTGTCGGCTCTTCTGAGATGTATTCAAGGCTTTGCCAAGGGTGGGAAGGGAATGTGGGCATGCTGCTTTGCAGATGAGATTTAAACACTGAGCCCATGTTTAAAGTTTGTCTCTGACCCATCCTGTCCCTCTCACACTGCGCCCTTTGGCCTTTGCCCTGTGTTCTGCCACGGCCATTCCTCCCAGGAGAGACGTGTCTCACACACAGCTCCTGGGGGGGCGAGGGGTGTAATTTGTTGGGGAGCGTGTACCCCAGCAGCAGTGGAGGTACCAGCACATCAGGCTGCGCGCTGTGACCTTGGGAAACACGTTTGCAGCAGAGGAGATGTAAGAGACCAAAGTAAAGCTCAGCCAGGAGTGGTGGGCTGGGGCGTGTCCTGACCGCTGCACTGCTCAGTGAGAGCCCGTGCCCAGCAATCACTGAAAAAAGCTGGAGCACTAATTGCTGGCAGCCTGAAGACAGGGCCCAGCGCTGGGGAGCCTGTGGGGACCACGGCTCCATCTGCCCAACCTCGAGGGATCCCCACGGGGCTGGAGCCAGACATGCTGTCGCCTCATCCCTGCTGGTCCAGGTGTCCCCAGGGGTGGCACTGGGAGCAGGCACGTGTCCCCACACTGGCTGGGTCCCCAGCCTCTGCCTCGTGCTGGCAGGTCATCATCAATTCCCCCACCACTTTCTGTGTTATGAGAGCGGTGGAAATCCATCATCTTCATAAAGGTTCCAGCCAGAGGCTCAATCCAGCAGCTCCTCAATGGGGATCTGGAAACTGCAGCCTTAAGGCACACCAGCAGTGACACCCAGGCAAGCAGCAGTGCTCAAGGTACTTGCTATAAAGGTAAAAGCACTTGTTCCACAGCAGCACATCCCACACCTCTCCAGTTCACCCCATGCTGGCCTTCGCTCTCCTGGGATGGAAGAGCTCTCCCTGGGACTGGGAGAGGGGATAACCCTGCTCAGCCCTGCATGTCCCTGGGGAGAGCAGCTCCTGGCAGTGTTTCAGCTGCTCAGGATCAGAAATGGCAGGTGGCTGGGACAAAAGCCCCATGTCACTGTCACCCCCCGTGCCAGCCGTGGTGTCACCAGGGTTCAGGGGGCTCTGGCTCCCCTGCCGTGGGGACGTGGGGTGCAGGCAGGTATGTCTAGACAGGACTCACAGGGAGCACGGAGGCACCGTGGTCCCACAGGGACACCCGCGCAGCTCCGTGCTGCACAAAAGCTGCTGAATGCACCCGCTCCTCCCCCTGCTCCTCCAGAAGTGGAGAAACACAAAAGAGAGAGGCAGGAGGGCTGGGAGCGGTGGGAGAGAGGGAGGGAGGGAGAATCCCCCATGCCCGGAGCTAATCCCAGCTCCACTCAGAGAGGGATCTCGAATAACAACCATCCATGGTCAAGGCCAGATGGATTTGATTTAATAACAAAGCAAGGGGGCTTGGGATCATTTCGGAGCCTGCCAAGGGGCCGGATCCTCAGCAAGTAGCAAAGGGCCATCTGGTGTAAATCCAAGTGTGAGCTGCAGACTGCTCACATGCTTCCCAAACTGCCAGGATTGCCTCAACTGTGGGAACATCTCCTGCCCCTCAGGAGCTGTCTGGGTCCTGGCTATCCTGGCCACCCACGGAGCACAGGGCCACGCTGAACCAGAGGGGCTGCAGGTTTATCATGTGGACATGGCCAGGAGGGAGAAGGGGAAAGGGAGTGGGAGGCAATGGCTGAGGGCTTCCACAGCCCCAGCTGTAGTGTGTCACCTTGAGTACGGCTCAGCTCAGTGGGCTCAGACGCCTTTATGGGGTGTCCAGTGAGTGAAGCATGGGACAGCCCTTGGCCCTGCTTTTGCAAAGCCCAGGAGACTCCCCCCCTGCACCCCACAGTGGCTGAAGTCTCCCACTCCCTGGTTTCAGCATCTTGGAGGCAAGGAGGTGGCTCAGGACAGTGTCATCCCATCCCTGGTCTCTGCATCACACCAAAGAAGGAGGCAGTGCCCGGGAGAGGGGGTAGCACTTAAGGCAGTGATGCTGATCTCAGGTTTTATCCTGCTGCTGCCTCAAATCCCACCCTGGATTTGCTTTGGAGAGTGTAGTTGGGTGCAAGGGGTGGGTTCTTGCATATGGCAGAAATTCGGCATTTGGGCAAAGAGCCCCCCAGCTGGCTGAGCCCCCTCCTGCTCTCCCAGGACACATGAGGCCCTGTCCCAGACCCCAGTGACAGGAGATGCAATAGGTGCCTTTTAGCCATGCCCGACCCGTTCCCTTCCTTAAAGCAGACACAGAGTCAGTGTCAGCAGGGACAACACTGGGGACCAGGCTGGCTGAGGCAACACCAAAAAGGCTGCCATCCCCATTCCATCCCTGTCCCACGTGGACCTTGGTGGTGCCAAAAAGGCAATGGTCCTGTGGCAGGCAGGGTCATGGAGCAGCAGAGCGGCACCTCACTGCCAGGCCACCCCCACAGCCTTGTTTGCCACGTCTGCCAGTTGGTGCCTGGGCCAGGCAGCCTCCCTGGAGATCTTGTTTCTGGAAACCGGAGCAGCCTTGGCGCTGCCCCGGCAGCTCCCCGAGCAGCAGGAGGTGCTGCCGTCAGCCCAACACCTGCAGCTCAGCCCGACTGTCGGCGACTGTTCCCGTCCGGATCGCTTGGCGCTCTGCCGTGTGAGCAACGAGATCCCGGCGCCAGTGATGTGCCGGCAAGAGCAGAGGAGTGTTTTGTGCTCGGGGGGAGGATGCTGGGGCCGTGCAGCTGGGCTGGAAGGACAGCGGGAGGCAGGAAGGTCCATCCCAGAAGAAGGGAGCCGGCATGCTCCGCGCGGAGAGGCCGGGGTGCAGGAACAATCACATGCATCCCCATGCCTCAGAGGGACTGTGTATCCTGCTCAGGGCACCGTGTTTATCTCCATCCCTGTCCCACCCGCTCCCCGGTGGCACTGCGTTTTCTTGCTCCGTGCGGGGGCTGCAGCTGGTTTCCGATTCCTGCTTCCACCCAGCAGCGCCGTTGGCAGCATGTCCCGTCTCCTGGCGGGCTCACCGGGACTATCTGCTGTCCGGGAGCCTTTTTCCCCCTCTCTTTGCTGCTGGCAAACGGCCTGGACGGAGAACCGGGTCGGCGTGGGGTGTTTGAGGGAGGCGAGGGCTGTGCTGCGGCTGCTGTTCCACCACTGGGGTCAGGACGTGGTTGTTCCTTCCCACACCGGCGTCAAGGGGATGCTCCCCACAACCCAGCGCTGCACTAGGTGCTCGGGGACCAGCGCTACCGGCAGTGCAGACTCCAGAGAGGGATGTTTTCTCTCCCGATCCCCTTGGGAAGACGCCAGCCCGGTATGGGAGCTAGGGACCATTTATTCCCAGCTCTGCTGCCCTAATGAGAAGCAGTCTCTCAGCTCTGGCCCCGTGCCTGTAAAAACGAAGCTGTGCCTGTGCTTTCGGTGCCACGTGCTCTGCGGCTAGAGCAGGGGTCTGTGGAGCCGTGTGGCACAGAGCAGCGAGAGGGTGGCATCCCTGGGGGCAAGCACCCCTGGGCTGCTGGGAGCCTGAGGGCTCTGGATGGCAACCGGACGATCCTCACGCCATCCTGGGTCTCCAGGATGGCACTTCTCAGAAACGACTGACATTTCTGAGTCCCCGCCTCCTGCAGGAGCCACAGGGTGAGGCTGACCGCGGCGCTGGTGCACCCGAGCCCACCCGCCGGGACACGGGGAGAGGAGCCGCCGTGGACAGCGTTGTCCCGGGTCTGGGCTCCCCGCTCTGTACTGCGGGCGTCAGACACGAGATGGAGCTGCCGATCCCTCCTGTGCCCTGCCGGGAGCCGGGCTGTGCTGAGCTGAGCTTTGGCCCCTGTCCGGCCGGACGACCCCGCTGCTGAGAACAGCCGAAGTGACTCTCCCGGGGGTCTGCCATCGCCTCCGGGGGCTGTTGGCCCGCCTTGGCCGTGCGTCTGAGGGTGCGGGCAGGCGGAGGCAGGGTCTGGGGATGCGGGTCCGTGAGGTAAGAGGGATTTGGTGCCGTGTCTTTGCTGATGCAGAGCCCCACGGGGACCACGGCTCTGCTGGTCCCAAATTGCCCAGGGCAAGGGAACGAGGATGGACCCGGCCGCGTGTCAGCAAAACCGTGCGACTGCTCACGCCCTGGGGATTACAGAATCACAACGGGTTTGGGTTGGAAGGGAATTCAAAGCCCGTCTTGTTCCATCCCTCTGCCATGGGCAGGGACACCTCCCACTAGCCCAGGTTGCTCCAAGCCCCATCCAATCTGGCCTTGAACACTTCCAGGGATGGGGCAGCCACAGCTTCTCTGGGCAACCTGTGCCTCATACCTGACAGAGCAAAGGCCTGTGCAGAGCCTGTGGTGTGGATGATGCTGTATAATCATGAATAATATGTGGGTTTATTTGCATTATGGTAGTTTCCAGCATCCTCATAGGAGAGCAGGGCTTGGATTTCCAAGGGGCCACGTATGGATGTCTTACCAGAGGGGATGTGTCACTGGCCCTGTTGGTCACCAAAGCAAGTGAAGTCATTGGTGACATCAAGATTGGAGGCAGCCTGGGCTGCAGTGGCCATGCACCAGTACAGTTTGCAGCCCTGAGGGATGTGGGACAGGCAGAGTCAAGTTAGGGCCCTGAAAGCAAACTGTGAGCTGCTCAAGCAGTTGGTCAGTGGGATCCACTGGAAAACTGCCCTTGGGGACAAGGGGGCAAGAACAGGGTTGGCAGGTCTTTAAGGACACTTTCCACAGAGTACAAGAGCTCTCAATCCACGTGAGTAAGGAATCAGGAAAGAAGACAAGAGACTGGCGTGGCTGAGTCAAGACCTGCTGGTCAAATCAAAGGGCAAGAAGGAAACGGACAGACGAGTGGGAGCAGGGATCATGGAAAGAGGAAGAGAGGCAATGGCTTTAAACTGAAGTAGGTTTAGATTGGATATCAGGAAGAAAATCTTCCCTGAGATGGTGGTGAGGCTCTGGCACAGGTTGCCCAGAGAAGCTGTGGCTGCCCCATCCCTGAAGTGTCCAAGACCAGGTTGGATGGGGCTTGGAGCAACCTGGGCTAGTGGAAGGTGTCCCTGCCCATGGCAGGAGGGTGGAATGAGATGGGCTTTGAAGTCCCTTCCACCCCAAAGCAGTCTGTGATTCTGAGACTCTCTATGTTTGAAGAGATCACCTCTGTACAGAGAAACCCGCAGGCGTTAAGATGGAAAAAGGCTGGAAGAATGTGCTGAACCCAGCCTGGCAAATGGAGAAACTGAGGCACAGACCTGTGCATCATGGACAGATGAATTTCGAGGACCGCATACCCCACTGGAGGGTGGACTGAGCACTACAGACCAGGCAGACCTGAGCAGCCAGTGAGGGGGACCAGGCTTTGCACTGAGAAGTGCAAAGGTAGAAGCAGAGGCAGTGGAAGGAGGAACTCACCTCCAACATGGAACAGGAGGGCAGTTTGGTGCTCTCTGTTGGCGGAGCCAAGGGTGTTTCCTGACTGTCCATGAGTCATTCCCAGTGGGGTCTGTCCTCCAGCTTCTCTTGTGCAGTGGCTCTTGCGGCTTGTGTTACAGCACCTTGCGCTCCAGCTGCCGTTGGCCCCCACATCTTCCATTCTCCTGCTCTCAGCAGCAACTGGGGTCTCCTGCCAGCACAGCCCCCTTTCCAGGCTCCATCCTACCCCGTCCAACCCAACCCTTTGGTCTCAGCTCTGCCCTCAGATCACAGCGGGGATCTCCCTGACTTCCCCATCCCAAAAGCCCTTGAAACAGTGGCTGAACCACAGGGCTCAGAGATCCCAACCCGCAGCCGCGGGGCCCTTGGCAACAGGCAAACAAACAGCCCGTCGCTGGCTCCGTCACTGGCGTGATTCATGGTGGGGCCGGGAGGGCCCGTTCAGCCACTCAGCCTCTCCTGCCTGGGACAAACCGGCATGAGGCGTTTTTTCATCACATTTTTCCTTTGATGTCAATCTGTTCGTCTCCAGCCTCCCTTTGCCTTTTACGTCCAAAGCCCATTAAGAAAACTCCCACTGCTCCTCCACCCACGCGCCTGGGGATGCTGCAGGAGCAGCTCCGAGGAGCAGCGCGGGTGAGCCGGGGCTGTGGGGCTGCTGCAGCTTCACCCCTGCCAGCCCCTGGTTCCCTCTGCAGGCCACATGCCGGGGTCTCCCCGCGGCCGTTTTGGGGCTCCAGGCTCTTCCCCAGAGCCAATATCCAAAGCTTCCCCCCACGAGGGAGATCTGTCCACCCTCCCTTGGGGAAAAACCTTTCAGATGAGAGCGGCCTCGGGGCTGTTCGAACTGTGCGGGGGCGGGAGCAAGCGGAGGGTGAGCCCCCATCCCCCTCTCAGTGCCGTGCCTTGAGCGCGGCTTCGTGCAAAGTCCTGCTCTCATTTCTGCAGCTGAACCCGTTTCGTTTTCTCCTTTAACCCGCGGGACTCTCCCAGCGCTTCCGTTTTGCACTGTTTCTAGTGCAAATTTTTTTTTTGTTGTTTGTTTGTTTTTTTTTTTTTTTTTTTTTCTTTTTTTTTTTTTTTTTTTTTTTTTTTTAGCACTAAATGTGGTAAAGCCAACCAGCTTTACCCATCCCGCTCCCATGCGCCCCGGCGGGAAAGCTGAGGGGACCGGGAGGGAGAGGTGTAGTAAACAGCAGGAAAACAGCCCTGCTGCAAAAAGCTCTGTGGAGGGAAATGAATGGAAGCGGCTGTGGACACGCCCGTCGGGGCTGGCGGGATTTGGCCGGGGCAGCTTCCCCTGCTGACGGATGCGGGGAGCGTTGGTGCATCTCCAGGAAATGCAGAGCGTGCAGACGAGGGAAGGTGCTTTGCAGCCCCCACGGCCCAGGCCCCGGGCTGGTGCCCGGCACTGCCCAGCACTGCCCACCAGTACAGGTTCCCTCGCTGGAGGCTGCAGCCTCGGCGCCGAGAGCGGGCTGCTCCCAGCAGCTCTCCACTGCGGGAGAAGCCTGCGGAGGCTCAGCGTGCCAAGTGCACGGGGAGCATGAGTCAGGCCTCGGGAGTGGGCGAGAAGTCCCTGAAGGAACAGTGTGGAGCTGCATCCGTGGGGATTTAGGCTGAATATTCGGGAGAAGGTTCTTCCCTCAGTGGCTGGTTGGGCACTGAACAGGCTCCCCAGGGCAGTGGTCACAGCACCAAGCCTGAGAGAGCTCAAGGAGTGTTTCAACAGTGCTGTCAGGCACTTGGTGGGATTTTGGGGTGTCCTGTGCAGGGGCAGGAGTTGGACTCCATGATCCCTGTGGGTCCCTTCCAACTCAGGAGATTCTATGATTCTATGGTTTTTCCTGTCAAATCCTGCTCTCTGAGATTGTCAGCATTGCTCAGAGTTGCCTCTGCAGCAGCAAAAGGTTGTAGATTTAGGAGGAAAGAATGGAAGAATGGAGATTTCCACGTCCCTGCAATTCCAAGCTGAAAGAAGCCAACATGATATTTTATATGAGAAAACGCCTGGGATGTTTCTGGCACGATGTGTTGTCACTGAGGGGTTTGTTGCTGTCAGATTCAGAGTGGCTAAAAGGACAAACAGGCTCAAGATAGGGATGAGACAGAGGGTTTGGAGGAGCAGTGAATTTATAAAACATCTCTGGCATAAGAAGACCTCAAGCTGCTTACCAGCAGCTGGATGTGCTGGGGCTTGATTTCCTTCTGCCAGTGGGGGATGGGCCATCTGCTCTGCTCCCAGGTGGTCACAGACATCTGGAGACATGACTCCTTCCCGGGGAACTGCCAAGGAGGCACAACCTGAGGAACTGGAACAGCATGAAGACTGCCAAGGAGGTGGGATGCTGTTTGGAAACGTGGGGTGCATCCACTCTGTCCCTTCTGTATCGAGAATGCCAGGAGGGGTGTGCTGAGGCCACACCATTCCCAGGCCATCCCTGGCCTCTCCCTGCTTCTCCCTTCTAAAGGCAGTGAAAAGGAATGTGAATATCTGCACAGCCGGTGTGGGGCTCCTGGGGTGTTTATCCTGGCACTGTCCCTGCTCATGTGCCTTGTCCCTGTCCCCATCCCTTTCCCAGGGCTACAGGACTGCAGGAGTGATGTCTGGGGGTTGCTCTCTGCTGCTGCCCCCAGTCAAAGGTGGGGTTTAATCCCTGCAGCTGGAGCAGAGGGACAGGGCCGGACATTGTGTACATGGGCAAAGTGCAGAAGTGGGAGATGCCACTCTACAGGTCAGAATAGTGTATCCTGAAGCCGTTCCTGGAGATATTTGTCTTGTGGGATTCTTAAAGTCCCAAGCAGTGAAGACCTTTGAGCACATGGCTGTTTTACTGTAGGAGCTGCAGCAGCCCTGGGCTGCAGTTTCTTGCACTGGCAAATGCCCATCCTGGGGATTCCCCAGGACAGAGGGAAGGTGCCACCTTCCTGCCCACCCCAGGACTTGGGCCCACCCCTGGACTTGAGCCCTGAGGCCCAAGTGTAGGTCTGGGCTGGCATTGTGGAGGATGCTGGGGAAGCTTAGCAGGGCTGTGGTGAGCCCTGGAGGCAGGATGCCTTTTATCCACCTTCAGCGTGGCACTGGGGAGGGCTGAGCCCTGCCAACAGCCTGGATCCTCTACAGCTCCATCTTGCACAAACATCCCTTTGGCACCTCCACTGCCCTGCGAGGAAACTGCAGAGCTGCTGCCTGCTGACACAGCCGGGGATTCCTCTGGCCCGGGATGAGGGCCGGCACATCCACATCCTGCCCACGGTGCTGACTGGGGCTGGGAGGCTCCGGCGTTCTGCATGCCAGGGTGAGCTGGCACAGACCGCATGGGAGGAAAACCTCCACTGCCCTGCCAACCACATCCCTGCCCCAGCATCGCTGGCTGTGCCACAGGCTGGAGAGGCAATGCCACCGGACTGGCCAGGGAGCTCCAGAGCACTGCATTTAGGCCAGAGGGCAGTGTGCCTTGGGCAGACACACCCCATCTCCAAGTGGGGATTTTCCCTTTCCAGCTCATCCAGAGGGTAGCCCATCCCTGCCTGGGGTATCTTAAGGGGCAGCCCATCCCCACCTGGCAGTATCTTAAGGGACATCCCTGCTTTGGATCCTTTTATAGCACAAACAGTGAGAGTGGGCAGGAATCACCACAGGCAGCTCTGCTGGTTTATTTGTGAAGTCCCTGGTCCCTGCTCTGCCTCAAGGTACTGCGTGTCCACCGAGAGCACCCCCTGCCAGAGATCCTCAGCTCTCTCACGGCTGAGATGACTCTGCTGCTGCACTGTGGGAAGCAGAGACTAATTTCCACCAGTGCTGAGGTTCCCCTGATTTGCCCCAGGTGTCTGGGCAAAGCACAAAGGAATGTTTAACTCCTTCAGGTCCCCCCTCAGAATCAATGTGGGTGAGCCAGGGTCCTGCTGGTCACTGTGCTTTTGGGGGCTGTTCCAAGGTAGCATTTGATGGAACACATCCCTGGATGGTGTGTGTGTGTATGTGTGTGAGACCCCGTCCTCTGCCCCATGCCAGCCTGGGCTGGTGCCAGCCCATTGTCTTTTGGCTTTTCCTGTGCGTGCCAAGCTTGCTGCTTTGGGAAAACTGGTCATGAGGATGTGAGCATGACCCCAGCTCCACAGCACAGGGGCCTGTGGGGATGAGAAAACTGGCTTGTTTGGGACCTTACACTCATTCCTTTCAGTGAAATGGAATATTTCGAGCAGATGTTTGCATGGTCTACTGACTTTATGGAAAATAGGCTGACCTTGCTTGATAGAAGCAACCCTCAGCAAAGCTAGAAAAGGGGCAGGAGGGCTCAGCATCCCATCTCTGATCCCCCCTTAATTCAGGGCTTGGATAACAGAGCCGCAAAGCAACGTGGCACCAGGCCAGCTTTTCCTTTAAAGCTCTCCCCTCACGGGAAGCCATGAGATGCATTTTCCATTGGGTCACCTCTTGCCAATCGGCAGCCCCGCCACAGTACCCGTGCTCAGGGTTTGGGAGGGTCTGGGGGAGCGTGGAGCAGGCTGCACACCCCAGAGCACACCTGGTACTGTGGGTGGGCTTCTGTCTCTGCTGCTGAACCCACGGGTCCTTGCACGAATGGGTCCCTGCTGTCTTCTAAAGAGGGATTCAGACACTGGATTTTAGGGATTTTTTTTTCTTGAGAGTAAAGCATGGGAATGTGGGGGGACGTGGGCATCCTCATGATGGTTGCTGTGGGCAGACATCTGCCCCAGCACAGGCAGACAGAGCTGTTCCCATCTCAGGAGCTCCAGCAGAGCAGAGGTGACTTGTTCCAGTGTCCCCAGGGGACACAGCAGGTGACCCATGAGCCTGAGTCTGCACCTACAGAGCCTCATCCTCGCATTTGGCCTGTTGTCTGTCCATGTGCTCTGCCTGGCTGCTGCTCAAGGGGCAGTTTGCTGGTGCTGATGGTTCCCTGACTGTCCTGGGTGGAGGGGATTGGACAGGATCCTTGCCAGAGCGGCCTGGGGGCTGCTCTCCTTCCCACTGTGGGATATCAGAGCACAACCACTGGCGCTGTCCTGGCTGCTGTGTGCTACCAGCCACAGCTCCTCAATAAATACAACTGGTAAATCTATTAATTTTACAGCTCTAATTGATGTATTGCTGTAATTACCTTTTATAACAAGGCAATTAAACCCTATTAAAGATTATTAGCTAATTAAAACTCCTCTATACACACACCCCAACCTCCTTATGTGCACAGATTGTTGCGGGGGGGTTTGGAACTGGAAGCCCATTGCAGCCAGGGCTTTGAGGTCAGCGTGGCGTGATGTGATGGGTCAGGGTGCTGGATGGGGACATCATGGAATCACAGGCTGGTTTGGATTGGAAGGGACCTTAAAGCTCATCTCGTTCCAACCGCCTGCCATGGGCAGGGACACCTTCCACTAGCCCAGGTTGCTCCAAGCCCCATCCAACCTGGTCTTGAACACTTGCAGGGGTGGGGCAGCCACAGCTTCTCTGAGCAACCTGTTCTAGGGCCTCACCACCCTCACAGGGAATAATGTCCTCCGAACAGCTCATCTAAACCTACTCTTTTTCAGTTTAAAGCCATTCCCCCTTCTCCAGATCCCACCCTTGCCTCTGCCACCACCTCTCTCTTCATCCTTGGGCATGGCACTTAGCCAGAGCTATAGGGTTACTGGACTGCTGTGTGCACCCAACCCTGCAATTTTCGACTCTCTTGGGTCAGATGGGAAAAAACTTGGAGGCTGGGATCTCCTCCTTCTGGTAGTAGGGTGGGTGGGGGTGGAGGGCTAAGGGTGCTATGTCTTTTTGGCCCGAAGAGAGGGTTGGAAAGGGAAAATCACATTTGGAGATGGGGTGTATCTGCCCTGGAAAGGAAATAGCTGGAGAAACGGCCCTGTGCTGGGGCCAAGAGTGAGGGGAATGCATCGGCTGGGGAGAGCACTTGGAAGGTGTCTGGGGGACAGGAGCAGCTCAGCCCTGGGTTGCTCTGATGCCAAAAGCTGTGCAGTCTGGGAAGTGAACCCAGGATAATGCCTGGCCCCATGGCATGTCCCCTTCCTTGCCTCTGTGCTGGAGCAGCTGCATGGTGTGGGGGTCCCTGGAGCTGCAGCTCCTCTTGCTGCCCCCAACCCCAGCTCCATCACTGCCACACATGCACAAGTGTTTGCACCATGACATTTACAGGCTCCCAATATTCCTGGAATATTTTGGAGGCTAAAGAGCTGGAAGGGGGTTGAAATTCCAGGGATGTGGCTGCTTTCTGAGTCACATGAGGAAGATACAGCCCAAGATAAGAGCCTCTCCTCAAGCCCCAAACTCCCATCCACCCCTCACCCTTCTGTTGCTCTGCTGCAGGGTCCTGCACCCCGAGTTCCTTTGGTGCCCATGGAACATGGAGAAATCCATGTTTGTGGGCTGAAGCATGGCGCCGTGCCTGTACTGGAACTGTGGAGCACAGACTGTCCTCCTTGCTCATCTGGTTTGAGTTAAACCCTCCTGCCTTGCACGAGTGCCAAGTGCCTCTTTGCCAGACCCAGTGACAGGCTCAGGGCTGTGCCGGTGGTGGGTTCCCCATCCCCTGTGCCCGTGCTGGGTCAGGATGCTCTTGCCTGCCTTGCTCTGCAGTGGGGCTGAGGACATCGCCCCTGCATCTCCCGGGGCGTGGCGGGGAACAGAGCAGTGTGGGGCTGTCTGTGTCCAGAAGAAGAAGGTTTGCAGAGGTGTGGTGTGGGGGCATCAACAGAGCTTGGGGAGCTCTGCGTGCAGCAACTACTGCAAAGGAGCCCACGTCTGACCCTCCCCAGGGGCTCTTCACTCCGCGCTGCCAACAACCACTGCAGGCTCTGGAGCCAGCACGTTCCCTCAGGTCCCCTGTCTTGTCCTCCCCCAGCCTAGGGGACCCTCAGGCTCAGCCCCCCAGGCAGTGAAGCGTGGGACCGTGAGCCAGGGTCTCGTGCACGGCAGGAGCTTCATGGGAAGCCGGGAGGTGTTGTGGGTGCCAGAGCAGGGACCGGCTGTGCCAATGACCCTTAGCCGTGATTTTCGGGTATTGCCCAAGCTGGTCCCTCCCTGCCTCTGCCCTGGATGCTGTTTCCCACACTAAGCAAGGAAGCTTTGGCCCCGCTGTGCATGTCCCTGGGGGTGCTCTGATCCACGTCCCTGTGGACGCTCTGGACCCTGGCAGACACCTCGCGCTCAGGGAGCACTGTTGGGCAAAGGGCACAAGCGCTTTCCCTGTCGCCCAGGGGTTACTTTTTAAAACAAAACAGAGCTGCGCAGCGGCAGGCGGCCCGCGCGTGTCCCACAGCGCCCCGCGGCTTGGCAGCCACAGCCGAGCCGAGCGCAGGCCAGACCCGCCTTCGGCAGCGAGACTCTGTGGCGGGAGCGCTGGGGGGCCCACGGCCCTGGCAGGGCTCACCGTGGGGCCAGGGCCACCACCACCATCCCATCTGTGTCCTCTGCCCCACGGCACGGGCCTGCTGCTCTCGCCTGCCTTGGGGATGTGACAGGCGTGGGGGTCCCCAGGGCGGTGGTGTCTCCCCGGCAGGGAAGGGGATACGCACATGGGAGGATGTGGGGAAGGAAGGGCAGCCTGGGACAGCCAAGGAGGCAGGAGGAGGGAGGAAAAGGGGAATTCATCTGGGACTGAACAAAGGAGAGGCGTGAAAGAGAGCTTCTCTTTCTCCTACCGCGACCCCCCGGGGCCACAGGGAGACCAGCCCTCA
>VZRE01003988.1:72004-99112 GCA_013396775.1 Cephalopterus ornatus | reverse complement strand
AGAGGGTCTTCCCGTGAGCCGCCCTGGGGTAGGAGGTGCAAGGAGGACGGGGGGGGGTGGGGTGGGGAGAGGGGGGTGGCACGAGCACCCAAACCGCCTCCCAAACCCCTCCCCGTGGCTGCGGCAGTAGGGCTGTGCCTGGCCCCCTCCCATCTCTGTCATGGCGGTGGGGAGGGTTCCTGGCATCGGGCTGTTGCTTTTTGAAAGTCTGATTGTTGCTTTTTAAAAGTTTGATGGGGTCCCTTCCCCATCCCGCTACCGTGCGCTGGCGGGCGGGACTGGTGCGCTGCCAGTACGCACACGAGTGCGTCTGTGTGTGCGCTGCGTGTTCGCATGTGTTGTTCCGTTGCTGTGTGAGTCATTCCCAGCCTGCCTGGGGCTCTGTTTTGCTTCCCGAGCCGGGAAGCAAACTGAGCTTGGATTGCAGCAGGGACAGGAGGAGCCAGCCAGCCGTGGCTCAGGAAGCGGCATGTTGCCTGTGCCCTTGACCTTGGACCCCTCCGTTCTCGGAATGGTTGGTGGACGTTTGCTTTGGGGTGCCCTGGCTCTCGCCAGCGTCCCCAGCTGCGGAGAGCATCTCGCTTTCTTGCTTTCAATGCCGCAGAGCCTAACTTCGCAAGCAGGGGCTCACAAGGAGGAAGCTGGAGCCCCGAGGACCCCCGCCCACCACTCTTTTCTAGCGTGTAAAAGGGTTGTTTTTCCGTTCACCTTGTCATTTCATTCCCATTTCTCCCACACGGGAGGGATTAGCTTCACAGCGCAACACAAGGAAACAGGGGTGAAGTCCGAGAGGGCCCCCCCGCCGTGGCAGCACTTGGGGGTGCCAGGAAGTGTGTGGCAGATCTGGAAATCACGAGCTGCCCAAGTCTTGGCAGTGCTTCAAGGGAGGCAGAGCACCCCAGACTCTGCTGCCAGCACCTGGGAGGACCTGGAATCACCCATTCTGGCAACTGGACATACTGGAAGGATGGCTGAGTGCTGGTGGGACTGGGAATGGCTGCAGGAGGCAGGAAACAGTGCAGGGAATTGGCGTGGGGGTGAAACTGGGTTCACCTGGTGCTCAGGATTTGTGCAGTTACAAACTAGCACAGCTGGCACAAGAATCTGGAAGGAAGGATAAAACTGGCCACAGCTAGTACTGGGGATAGCTGGGAAATGGGAGTAGCTAGTGCTGAGAGAACTAGGCAAAGTCATTGTGGGGTGGAAGGGGAATCCTCTGGTGCCCCAGGGCTCTGTGATGCCTCAGGATTCAAGGGGACCTCAAGCCACGGTGTTTTGGGTGACCTGGGACTGAATTTGGGTCCCTGCACACCAGAGTTTGGGCTACCCCAGGCTCCTGTGCAGCCTGTGGCTCCTGCATTCAGGGTGTGCCGGGATCCCACACACCCTGGGGTCAGCAGCTGCTGAGATGCTGCCTTCCTTGTCGTGTGGGGCAGCGATGTCCCGGGGTTGCTCATTATTGCAGCCCCTCTCAGGGTGCACTTTGCCCTCACCAAATCCCCCTAAGCTTCAATCCAGCCTCCGTGGGGGGAATCACCCTAGAAAAGGGGGGGGTATACAAGGAGTCACCCCGGGATGTGCGCCCAGAGCTGCCCTCCAAAGTCCCCTTTTCCCAGGGATGCCTTTCCCGAGGAAGGGCCGGGACTGTTGCGAGTTGTCTCCACCCAGGTTCTGGATAACTCCACCCGCCGCTGCCTCGCAGCTCCTCCTCCCAGTTACAGCCCAGCTGGGATATAAGCAAGTCACTCAGACACCGGGAGCTGCCGCGACAGCTGGGAGGGTGGCGTGGGACATCGCGCCGTGACCTGTGCCGTGTCCTTCGCCTCGACCCCGGACCCCCATGGCGACGCCTTCGCAGAAGAGGAGCACCCGCAGCGGGGCTTCGGGGACCCCCCTGTCCCCCACCCGTATCACCCGCCTGCAGGAGAAGGAGGACCTGCAGGAGCTCAATGACCGCTTGGCCGTCTACATCGACAAGGTGCGCTCGCTGGAGCTGGAGAACGCTGGCCTGAGGCTCCGCATCACCGAGTCCGAGGAGGTGGTGAGCCGAGAGGTCTCGGGCATCAAGGCTGCCTACGAGTCGGAGCTGGCAGATGCCCGCAAGACCTTGGATTCGGTGGCCAAGGAGAGAGCTCGGCTGCAGCTGGAGCTCAGCAAAGTCCGGGAGGAGCACAAGGAGCTGAAAGCCCGGTGAGTGCCCTGGGAATGGGGGGGGCCCACAGTGGTGAGTGCCCTGGGAACAGGGGGGGACTGCAGCGGGATGGGCGCTGTCGTCATGCTTGGCAGGGAGCCGGGAGGGAAGAAGGAGCAACCTGGAGGAGGCAGGGAGAGGAAAAATCCATGACCCAGCTGGGGCAGGAGTGTCCATGGTGAGGACAGAGAGGAGAGAAGCTCTCTCAGCATTCCCACTCTCCCTCCAAGCGCCATCTTTGGCCGGGATGCCCTTGGGGAGAGTATCAGGGAGCAGAGCTGTGAAGGCTCAGGGCTGGGGTTGAGCAGACATGCCCTGGGCCCCCAGGAGGGTCCTTGCGACGCGGGGCATGAGCGCCAGGCTGGCGGCCCCTCTGCCTTCGTCATTCTGGAGCTATTCCTAAACACGCTCCGGCACAGCCCGGGAAGTGGTGCCAGCCAGCTGGCTCTGTCCTGCCCACAGATCTCGCCTGCTCGTCCTATTTTCCTCTGGTGTCTTTGGCACCAGTTAAAGAACCTGCTCGGGTTTTGTTTGCCTTAACCCTCCCTGTGCCAAGCTGCTCCCACTCTGTGAGGTCCCTGGCTTTGGGGGAAGCAGTGCAGGGGCAGCACCCGTGTCCCTCTCTCACCAGCTGTTGCTGAGAGATGTGCTCTTAGTCCACACTGAGTCTCGAACCCCCCCAGCCGCTTCCCATTGGATTCATCTCTTTCCCTCCCTGTCATCAGAAATGCCCCCCTCTTGGGCCCCTCCCTGCTGCCACTGGGTGCCTCTGCCCTCCCCTCCTCAGGGCTGTTGCTGGCGACTGGTGCAGGTCCCCTGAGGACACGGGTCCCTGAGGACACGGGGCTCCCTGACCAATGTCACTTCTGGCCAGGCAGGGGCTGGCACTGGGCTTCCCCCAGGCTCTGCCAGCCCATGCAGTGTCAGGATGTGTCCCTGTAGCACTCAGAGCTCCCTGAGTCCCGCTCCATGGAAGGAGCAAGCGGATCCCTTTCCGTCATCAGCTTTGGCTTGCAGCCGGATCCGGGCTGGGCAGTGTTGGGACAACCCCCTCTTCCTCCATTTGATCTTTTGCCTCTTATTCTGGACGGCTCGTTTTGAGTCTGTACCAAATGAAGCTAAAATTAGCTTTCCTCGGAAGATGCCATAAATATTCTACCTACTGGGAGGGAGAGAACGTGCTGCCTGTTACAAACATCTCCAGAAGCTGTGCAGGGTTTTATTTATATTTAACTTTCTATTTCTCATGCACTGCTGCAGCTCCATCCTCAGATAAGCCAGCTTCACTCATCCCACTTGCCGCTTGCCAGATCCCTGCTCCCAGATCCCAAAGATCCGGGTGCTGGCAGGAGGAGGAGCTGAGCTGTCTAAAGGCTTTTGCTGCCTTATGCAAACCTGGAACTATCTTGGCCACAATCTTTCGAGGGCTGCAAAAAATGCCCAGCCCGCAGCCTTGGCTGGCGGGGAGCTGGGAGCTGGCTGTGCTGCAGAGCAAGCTCTGTGGAAAATGGATGTGGAATTTTTCCCTGTGATGGGCCGTGCTCCGGGAGCTTGTGTGCGTGTTCCTGAGCGCTGACAAACCCCCTGAAAAAAGTTCTGTAATTCAAGGGGGTTCCCAAAGAGCAGCTCGTGGCTGGGAGGTGGGTTTCGGTGGGTTTTGGAGAGCGGTTGGTGCATGGGGCTCTGAGGGACAGAGGTGTTTCTGTGTTGAGTCGTCTCTGAGTCACGGTCGGTGAGGTGGAAGAGCGGTTCTGCGGGGGAAGCCGGTGCTGTTCATTTCTGCCTCTGGTGTGTCCCCACTTCCTTGGGCGCGGTATTGGGGCTGCTCTTCATCCCGCAAAACCCTTGTAAAGTCCCCACAACCTTTGCAAAGGGGCTGCAGCTCATCTCGTGTCCATGGGGACCCTCTTGATGTGGCAGTGCTGCTCAGAGAAGGGCACGATCGGCTGCTGAGCCGTGATGCTGCTCGTCGGGCTCAGTTTGGCTGTGGTGTCCTGAGTCTTTGGAGCATGGGGGAATGGGGCAGCCACAAGACTGACTCTCTGGAGGGGATGGAACTGTTGGCGAGATCAGGAAGGACCTGCTCAGGTTTGGTTCTGCTCCCTGACATCCAGTTGCATAGGGATGTGCCTGCTCTGCCATCTCTCCCTGCCCACCCCAAGCCCTTGCGCCAGCACCTGGTCTGGGGGTGCTTTGCTGACCTTGACACGGTGACACTTTGGCTAGTAAGTAACTGGCAGCCCTCTGCATCCCTCACTGTGCCCTTCAGCCCTGGGGAAGTACTGGGTATCTCCCGCAGGGCAGGCACCCGGGGAGGTGTTATCAGCACCCACAGCATCGCCGCTGCTCGCCACAGGGGTTGTCTCGCCAGCACAGAGGGAGGGTGGGGGGCCAGGGAAGCCACTACATGATGTGTCTGGATGTGACACAGTGCTGGGTGCTGGGTTCTCTGTTTGGGGTGGGGGAAGAGATGCTGGCTGGAGGGGGAGAGGTTGTGCAAACAGGGGACCAGTCTAACCAGTACCAACACACTGTTTGCAAGAGCTGCATGGGTGGAGGAGGGTCTGGGCAGAGCGAGTTGGGAGGTGCAGGCAGCTGCCTGCTCTCTCCCTCCTGCCACCCCTCTGTCCCTGGCCAGCTGCTTTGCCTTTGGGCTGGACCTTTCCACTGCCTGTTTGGCTTCTCCTGGTGGTGATCCCAAAGTGCCCACCCGGCTCCTTGCACAGGGACCCTGTGCAGCCTGGTGCTGGCTATGCCCCAGGACAAGGGACACCTCCAGGCAGCACTGCCTGGCCCTGTTCCACATGTGTCCCCAGCTCTTGATGGCCTGTGGATATGCTGGAGCCATGCTTGAGGCAAAGCAGAGGGTGCCGGTGAGGGTGGCTGATGACTCAAGGGTGCTGGCAACACGAGCATCATCCTCTCCCAGATCGTGGGGAGGGACAGGACCAGTCTGAAATGCCCTTGTCTCTGGTGTCCTCGAGCTTCTGTCCCCCTTCTTGGAGGACACCTGGATTTCAGCGCAGCACTGGGTGGTTGGAGAGATGCTCTGTGCCCAGTTCTGCCCATCGCCCCCTCTCTTTGAGCTGACTCCTGACTCACAGGGTGAACCGGAGCCACAGCCCTTGCCTTCTTCCATGAGGATTCACCCCATACCAGATGTGTGATGCGTTTGTCAGTGCAAGGGGTGTAGGATACAGTCCTTGGGCACGTCTATCACCAGGAGAGGCTCCCCAGGGGTTTCAGCGCCCGCTCTATGGGTGAGGGTTCACCATGCAGGGAGCAGCTCCCTCCTCCAAGGCAGGAACCAGCACCGTGGCTGATGAGCAATGCCTTCCTGAATTGCAGCCCCTAACCCAATTAAGCCAATGCCTTGGCAGCGCCTCTTCCTCTCAGGGCCCAGACCTCATCCCTGGCCTTAATGAGGACAAATCTCCTGTTTCCCAAAGGTTGCTGTGGAGGGAGGAGGCTCATCCAGGAGCAGAGCGAGGGCAGCAGCAGTGGGGTGCCAGGAGGTGAACCCCACAGCCCTTCCCCAGCGCGGGGGGTGTTGCCCTGTGCTGGGTTCAGTGAAGACCCTCCAGGCAGGAGCAGGTAAACGGGACCCATTTAGTTGAAAAAGATGAGCAGCGTGGGGGGAATTAAGACTCAGTGCTGCCATGAGGCCAGGCCCTTCTTTCGGCAGCAATGAGCTTGTGCTGGAACATTTTGCGTGGGGTGAAACCTCCGGCTCCTGGGCTGTTTTCCCCCTCTGCCTCATGGAATCCCTGCCAGGGAGGGAATGCTTCGACTGGGAGGAGGCTTTGCCCTTTTGGAGCAAACAAAGAGCAGCTTGTACAGCTGGGGATGCTTTGGGGGAGTCGGCGACACAGAACTGGGCTGGGCTGGACCCCGGTGCCCCTCTGGGACCCTCTTAAACACGCCACCATGACTCTCCAGTGCTGCAGAAACATTGGTTTTCCCTTGACATCTGCAGGCAACAGCTCGGGATGGCTGGGCTCCTGGGAGGGAGGAATTCTTGCCTGTGCAAACGTCCAGCCCCTCTTTTTCCAAGGACAACCTCAGCAGAGGAACAGGCTCCAGCACTTTCGGTTTGTGGCCCCGCTCCCGTTGCTGTGTTTGCCAGCGTCTTCCAGCCACAGCTCTTCCCTTTGCTGTTCTGGGGGACGAGGGGAGCGAGAGGAAATCCTGCTGCCTTAACCATTTTTATGTCGATAGGATCCACTCTTCAGATTAAGGACCTTATCCTTGGAGCTGGGGATTAAAGAGAAACGATTGCAAAGAGAATGAGGGCTGGGTTTAGTGTGGGAAGGGATCCATCCCTGACATCCTGTCCCAGCCTGCTCTGGTCCCATGTGCTGCCACAAGTGTTTTTCAGCCTCGCACGTGTCACTTCACTTGTCTGAATGCCATCAACACTCAAACTCTGGAGCCCAGAGAACTGGGAGTTGTTCCTGGCACAGTGCTCAGGGAGGCAGATGGAGAGGGTGTTGTGGCTGGGGTGGGACACGTAGGGTGGCTGCCAGGTCCATGTTCTGCTGAATTTATGCCCTTTGGGAGCTGCAATTTCCTCCCCTGCTTCTAGCAACCAGCAGAGGAGGAAGCCACCAGAGCTCTCCCCCTGGTCCTGGCCAAAATTGGGGCTGGCACAGAGGATTGCCCAGGAAGAGTCAGCCCAGTGCATTTAAGATGAGCTGGGAATTACCTCCCACTGTCCTTCCACTGGCTGCGTTACCTGTTTTGCCATCCTGCTCTTTGTGAGGCTGTGTGCTGAGCCTGTTCCTCTGTGACGAGCTTAGCACGTTCCCAAACAGCTGAGGCTGGTGCCATGTGAAACCTGTCTCTGTCTGCAGCTGCCATCAGACACCCACAGCCACTCACCGGGGTGTCGGGGCTGGGTGCCCACCTGCCTCTGCTCCCTTCCCCTCACTGCCCAGGGCTGAATAGCTCCAGTGTGAAGATGAACAACTGTGGGGGGCTGGCACAGCCCCCCTGCCCAGCCTGGTGTATTTGGCAGCTGCAGCCCTGAGTGCAGAGACCTTTGTATGACAGCCAGGCTCTTGGCCACCCGGGAGAAGCCCAAGTTCATGGAATCATGGAATGGTTTAGTTTGAAAGGGACCTTAAAGCTCATCTTATTCCAGCTCCCTGTCATGGACAGGGACATGTTCCACTAGACCAGCTTGCTCCAAGCCCTAACCTGCCCTTGAACACTTCCAGGGGCAGGGCAGCCACAACTTCTCTGGGCAACCTGGGCCAATTCTTCCCTCACAGAGAAGAATTTCCTCCTAATAGCTAATCTAAATCTGCCCTCTCACTTTAAAACCATTCCTCTTTGCCCTATCACTCCATAAAATATAAATATATGTCCTAGTTCCTGTATGTGAAGGACATCACAGCGTGTCTGTGAACTCATGGTGTGATCCAGGGCGGTGGGTGTTGAGGAGAGCCAAAGGGCGTGGAAGTTGGTTAATGAAGTGCAGTGAACCCAACCCACAGAGATACCACAAAACCCAGCTGGGGTTGGGACACCTCCGTTCCTGAGCGAGGCTGAGTCAACACTGCACATTCTCGATCATAAACCAATTTCATTTTTCCAGTGAAGGTGCCCTTGGCTTGGGGTTTCCTCCACAAGCTGCAGACAGCCCTTATGCCCTGTTTCTGCCTTCCCATGGTGAGTAGAGCCAGGAGTTGTTACAGCAGCAGGGACACAGTTCCCCAGCACCCAGGGTGCAAGGTGGGTGATGCCCTGCCTGTACCTTCCCTTCCTTACTTACAGGGTTGCACAACTGCAGGTGTTGGTGCCGTGAACCTGCAGAGAGATGACAGAGCCAGGGTAGGATCAAACGTGGGCTCTCCTGAAGCTGTTGAATTTTTGTGTCGGGACTATGAGTGGCTCAGAAGCACCCTTGTAGGAGCGAGGTTCTGATAGCACAGGTCTCTCCACCCTCCTGGACAGGAGCCACCTCCAGCCACTTGCTCTGGCTCCTGCTTTCCACACTGGCATCCTCCTGCCCTCCAGTTTAGTGCCCCCATCCTGGTCAGGAAGAGCTTGGCGTCTCCCTGCCGCAGTGCTTGACTGGAGCTCAGAACTCCCAGTTTGCTGGGGGATTTATTTAATAAGTGTAAGGACACACTTTCTCCCTTAAGACCCCATCTCTGAGTTATGTGAGCTCAAATAAACATCCAAGCTCTTGTGGATGTGTAACATGGGCTTCAAAGGGGTGGGAGCCCAAAGGAAACTTGGCCCCGGTGCCCATGGGCACTGAGAGTGGCCAGTTGCCCCACTGCAGGTCCCAGTCCCCACTGGGAAGAGCTGCATGTCCCCCTCTCCTTGCAGTGCAGTGGGCTCGCCGCGGCTGTGGAAGGGCTCTGGAGCAGCCCTGGCAGAGGAAGGGGATGAGTCACGCTCAGCCGCGTGTCTCCGGGCTGCAGCAGGGTGTGGCACTGTGGGGCCGCGTTTTGGGGGCCCCCACCACTCCGGCAGTCACGCTCGCCTGCCCTTTCCTTCCTGGCATGATAGAGGATAACCTGCTCCCCAGCAGCATCTGTGGGGCGTGAGGATGCTCTGCTGCAGGGCACCGTGTTGAGTGGGGAGAAAGTAGAGGGAGTTTTCAAGCTAAGCCTTCACGCTGTAGGCTTTAAGGGGGGAACAGGAGAGCAGCCTTGCCCCTTGGCATCATGCTTTACCATCTGAGTGGCCCCCAGACCCTCCATTTGCAGGGCAGGGACACTGCTTTTTGCAGCCCAGTCTTAGCTGTGCCATTCCTGTGGAAAAAGCTGGATTGTGTTTGCCCGGTGGTGAGCGTGGTGTGGGCACGTGGCGCTGAGCAGGAGGGAGGTGGTGGGGAGACCGGAGCCTCTCACGGTGGCCCTGTTTGCAGGGTGCTTCTGTGCGAGCAGCAATTGGGGCTGAATTGTGCTTTCTAGGGATGCCACGTCTGCAGTCCTCGCTCTGGGGAAGTGGTTATTTCCTGCCCACGTGCCGGAGCAGGTCTGGGCTCCGTCCCGGCACAGTGCAGGCTGGTGGGCAGAGCGTATGGCAGAGCACAGCAAAACACTGGCGTTCACCTTGGCCGCTGCTCATCCCTGCGTTTTGCCAGCGGTATCCCTTCCCACCCCAGCAGCCGCACGGGCAGCGCCTGGAGCTCGCAGCGCCGGCGCTGACTCACAGCGGCCGTCGGAGCGCGCAAACAAAGCGGCTCCGGCGCAGCCCGCGCTGTCCTCGCTGCCCTCGCTGCCACCGCCACAGGCAAACAGACCTTGTGGCAATGTAAACACCTCGCCTGCCTTTATCTGCGCTGCTGGAGCCGGCATAGCAAACCTTTTGTTCCCAGGAAGATGGGTGGCAGCTGGATCCAACAATCCCCCGCTTTGTTTCTTAAGCAAATGCTGCTGGTCGGAAGCTTTGCGTACCCGGACTTATGGAAAACGAGGTGAGCTGCTGCTACTGGAGAGAAAAAAGGAGGGCCTCGAGCTTGTTCCGTGTTTTGCCTCTCTTGGCTCCTCTCCAGCTTGTCCCACCTTGTGCAGGGATTCTGTTCCCACTGTGGGTCAGGATGCAGCAGGTACAAAGTGATCTCCTTGTCCCTTCCCTTCACCCCTTTGTATTCAGGGGCCGTGTGAGCAGAGGGAAGGGAGGCGATGTCTGTACAGTGGCAGCATGTTTTCCTGCTCCTGGGGCTAGAATTGCATCCCTGCTCCTTCTCCACTGCCCCATGTCCTGGCCATGTTGCCAGCTCCCAGTGAAAGAGGAGCTTGCGGCTGTTTCCCCCCAGTGCTCCCGATCCTGGAGATGTGACTAATACGAGTGACTCAGCTCCCTGTTTTTGACTCCGTTGGTAAGGCTCTGGCCATGCCCAATCCCCCAAGGAAACACCGGGAATCTGTGCTTTGTCTTCATCCTTTGAGGTGGTGGTTTATGGGCTTTGTGTTTCTCGTTCATCCGGAGAAGGATGTATTGAAGTGAATGGAAAGTTCTGGGGTTTCCGTGGAGGTGCAACACTCGGAGCTGTTTTAGGTGAAGAAAAAAAAAGATGCAAAAAGACCCACAACTGCACTGAGATTTAGCCCAGTTATCGCAAGACTGGTTTTTGCTGCATCGCAGTGAGATAGTCAAGTCTGGGCAAAACTCCTTACATTTCATTCAGTCCAAAGTGTAATTGTTAATTTGTTGTTACTTTAAATATAATACAATTATATTAATGATACAAAACTCACTTCTCACAGTGGTGAGACTTGGAATTTCCTTCTTCCCTCCTCTTCCCAAAAGCTTTAGTCAGGCTTTTGTATCATATACTACCTACAAATTGTTAGGAAATTCTGGATTGGAAAGACAAGCTGACAATACTCTTGGTGGGATTTTTGGGGATGTCCTCTGCAGGAGTTCGAATTAATGATCCTTGTGGGTCCCTTCCAAATCAGGATATTCCATGATTCCAAGCTTTCTTCTTGTGCCTTTCCTACTGAAACTCAGAAGGTGGAATTGAGTGGCATGGAAGGTGGTGTATTCACATATTTGAGTAATGTCTCTAAATTCTATTTCCAGCACAATTCCAGGCTTTTTTTAGGAAGTTCCTTTTTCCTGATGAAGGGTGTTATTGCTTTAATCTATATTTAAGATGGTTTAATTCAATCAACTGTCTTTTAGATAACCTGGTTCAAATTCCATGGGAAGCCAGGGAAAGGCAGGCTGGTGTGTTTGGAATGGATGGGTTTGGTGGGGATTGCCCAGTGTTTGATCATGGTGTTCTAAGCAGTTGAGATGTTCAAGTTTATTAAGAGATAGAATCATATAATTTAGGTTGGAAAAGTCTTCTGAGATCATTGAATCTGGCTGTTCCCTCAGCGCTGCCAAGGCCACCGCTAACCCATGTCCCCAAGTAGCACATCCACATGTCTGTTAAATCCCCCAGGAATGGTGACTCCACCTCTGCCCTGCGCAGCCTGTTCAAGTCTTTGGTGTTTTTTTTCAGTCGAAAATGTAGTTTTTGCAGAGGAGGAACCAGCCCTCCCTCTGGAAACCCCAGGCTCAGCCCATCCCCACCGGACCTGCACAGATACTGGCCAGGTTTTCCTGGTGCCATGCAGACAATTCCCAGTTACTAAATCAAATTTCAACCGGTGGCACTTTGCATGTCACCCCAGCCTGGAGGCTTGTTCCAGCTAACCCACGGTTTGGTGGTGGAGGGGTTCCATAGGGAAATCCTGCCCTCATTTTGTGGTTCTGTGCACTCCCGATGCTGGGGACTCCAGCAGCTGATCCTCCCGTGCGCTTTGCATCCTCTTTGCATCTGTCTCCTGGGGCTTGCTGCTGCCTGGAAAAGCTACAGGCAGCTGGGAAAGGGAGTTCCACAGCCAAGGCCACCGCTAACCCAAGGCAGCAAAGAGGATCCCACAGACAGCAAGGTGGGTCCCACAGGTGGCAGAGAGGTCTCACAGGCAGCCAGGGACACATGTCCATGGAGGATAAATCCTGCCCTTTGTCTGTGCAAACACACATATCTATGCCTGACACAAACCTCCCCCTGAAAATGCAGTGTGGGCAGTGCAAAGTCAAGTCCTGCACGTTCCCCTGGTGACTGCCACACGGCAAAAGGGCAAAACTCCCTTTTCCAGCTCCAAAACCCCTCTGGTAATGCCATCCACCCTCCAAAACCATGGACCCTCCTGTTACTAGGGGGGACTCAGCCCAAACAGCAGTGTCACTTGGTGACTTGGGATTTCCATTCCGAGCTGCTGGCGGGGGCTGGGATGAGTCACCAGCTGGCATGACAGCCTGGACAGGGAGCGAGCGACACTGGGGCTCCCCAGCCAGCACCGAGCTACAACACCATTAATTCTAAACAATTAATATGCTATTTATTCTCGGAAATGTGTTTCCAGCTTTTCAGCAGTTGCGGGGCTCTCGGTCTGTGCTGCAGCCGCCTCCTGGTTGTGCTGCTGCTGAAGCCAAAGTGCTTCTCCCGCCGTGAGGGGGGAGGCTGTGGGGTGATGGTGGGTGGGCACGGGGCGTTTGCTCTGGTGCATTCAGGGAAAGGGGGAAAGCTCCTTCAAGCCTTCAGGAGGGGCATGTGTGGCCAATCCCTGGAGGTGCTGCTGCGGTCAAGTCTCAGCAGACTGGAGTTTGTGTGTGCCGTAGCTCCCAGCGAGGCTCCTGGTGATGGGGCTTGTGGAGGGACAGGAATTACTTGGATTTGGGGAATGCCAGCCTGGAGGGTCCATTTGCATCCCCATGACGTGCTTTTTCCTAGTTTCAAAGGAAGCAGCAGTTTTGGTTCATTTTGAGGAGGCAAGGAAAGGCCAGATCCCAATTCCAGGAGGGGGAAGTCCAGCTCTTGGGAGATGCCAATGAGCTGTTTTCATCCCTCTGGGGCCCTGTGAGGCTGGACAAGCCCCTCAGCCCCAGGGATGAGCACGCCAGGAATGTGCATCGGGGGACAGCGCACACCCTGGCACCAGGAAGGGTCTTTGGCACCGCTGACGCCTGAGGGTGGGAGCTGATTCCGTGCATCCGTGAGCGTGGCTGGCGCTGGCATCCCCAGCTCCCTTTGGCAGGGGTTTGGTGCCCCACAGGATGCCAGCTCCGTGCAGATGTTGTCCTTGCTATACATCACACTGGCTATTTCCAGCTCCCCTGCTAGGAGACCAGCCTGTGTTTATCCTGGTGATTTGGCAGAGGCGCTGCGGCACAGATGAGTCAGGAGCTGGGAGAAGCTACTTCACCACATTCCCATTGCCCCACCATGGAGGTTTTCTAAGTCCGCCCTTCCTCGTGCAGTCCCTGCTGCTTGTTCCTGTGGGGCCCTGCTCCCTGGGATCCTCTGGGGCCCTGCTCGCTGGGATGGGGGAACAATCCTTGATGGAGAAACAATGCCTGGTATAGGGGGGCAATCCCTGCAGTAGGACAGTGATCCCTGCAGTAGGACAGTGATCCCTGGGATACGTGCAGTGATCCTGGGGCCAATCCCCGGCACTGAAGGTAGTGCCATGCGGAGTAGCCAGCTCGAGGTGGGGCAGAACAGGTTTTTTGGGTCCTCCCAGCAATGACAGACCTCCAAAGGCACACACTGCCTCTTCCACCTTGGGCTCCCAAGCTGTAAACATGTCAAGAGCCTTTCCTGGGATAGCGTTCTCAGTCCTACAGTAGCCTGGCCAGGAGCAGGTGGACGTGGGCCCTGGCAGCCAGGTGGGACTGAAATCTGCAGTCCTGGGGGATTTGCAGATATGCATAAAGATTTATGGATGGGGCATGAGCCGGCGATTTCCCTGAGTTGGCACATTCTCCAGGGTGGGGCAGCTGCAATTTGCAGCAGGGAAGGAGGGGAATGCCTGCACCTCCGCTGGCTCCAGCCCATCCATTTGTCCCCTTCCAGCGTGTGAAGCCTGCTGTTGCCTAAGCTTCAGCAACACTCACAGGGATTAATAGTGGAGGGCGGAAACCAAAGGGTGTTTCCTAAAAATGCATGGAGTGGGCTCTGGCGTCTCAGAGAGGGTTGGCGTCTTTCCAGCAGCCTGGTGGGCTTGTGCTTGAAGCTGCTTCAACGAGCTCTGATGACTCTGTCCTGTCTTGACTTTTCCAGAGGGAGAGCCCAGACCTGCCAGGTTTCCGGGCTGGGATTTTGGGGCAGAGTGGGGGCAAGCAGTAGCAGATGCTGCTCTATGGGGCTGTCCATGAGCCCTCTCTGAATCTGTCGTGTTGACTTCGCAGCCTCGTGTCTGTCAGTGCTGAGCACAGCCAGAGCAGATCCAACTTTCCATTAACATTTGGATTTTCTGGCAGCTCAGCTGCAATTTTCATTCTTTTTTTTTTTTTTCCTCCTTCCTGCTTTTAAAAGCTAAAAATAAAACGTCTTGAGGCCCCTTTTCCCTCCATCTTTTCTCTTGAGACATTTGTTTCTTGAGGATTTGATGCTTCTGTTGTGTTTTCTCTTGGATTGTTTTTACCCACGGCTGTCCCAGCACAGGGGATCAAATCCTGTGGGACACTGAGTCCATGTCCCCTGCCTGCAGGCACCCAGCCCTCTGGGGTGGGTCTCTGCTTCCCTTTTCCCTGGGGGATTTAGGATCACGAGATCCCAAGGCTCTAGCAGGCACGATGGGGAGGCCAGTGGAACCCTCAGGGAGGAATGTCTGGCTTTGTCCCCTTCTCCAGGGAAGTGGGAGCGACGCAGCTGCCATGGAAGTTTTTATTTTTAGCCGAGCGCCAGCTGGAGCCTGGGAGGTTGCTGGGGAATAAAAGCAGGACCTGAGAGGAGGAGAATGGAAAACTCAAAGCCCAACCTGAGCTGAAGTGGGGATCAAGAGGGTTGGCATGGAGCAGTGGGCAGTGGGGTCCCTGGCACCAGAGAGGACTCACCTGTGGACTGACAGCTCATCTGGAGGCTGCTGCCACGTTCAGGGTCATGGTGCGTTTGGAAAGAACACGGAGGGAGATGCTCAGGTCCCAGGGAGCCAGAGCAGAGGACAGGACAGGATTCCCCTCACCCCTCTCCCTCCTGCAGAACTGCCCCCAAGCTCAGCCCCACGACTGATGAGCTCCGAGCTCCTGGCTCTGCTCCTCATGGTGGAACCCAGCGCTGAGCATGGGAGGCTTCTAAGGCAAAGTGATTTGTCCTTGAGTCATCTGGGATTTACCATGGGGCTTTCCAGGCATCAGTGCCCTGGATCCCTCTGTTCCCTGGAGGGGGACAGTCTGATGTAAGTGTAACTATCAGCAGTTTCCCCTCTGTTTGTCACTTATCAATGAAACTGCTGTCCCTGAAAGAATTGGAGGATTCAGGACGTTCCAGAGCCCCATCGTGAAGAGCCGGTGCCCCCTGGCTGTACCCAAACCTCCACAGCCAACATGGCCAGCAAAGAGCTGCAGAAGCAAAACGCCCAGGACGAGCCCTTCCTGGAGTCCCAGGGCAGTTTGCTCCGTCAGGGACGCAGGATTGAACCCCGCTGGCAGTGCCGGGGTGGCCACGCTGGCTGTGGAGACGAGTCACGGCACATGGGAACACTCAGCCTCAAACGCTGGTTGCAGTGAGCCTTGGGGCCTCGGAGCTGCTCCCAGTTGGCATTCTTGTCCTATGAGTCACTGGCATGAAAGGAGTGGGTTGTGCAGGAAGAACCCAGAACAGAGCTCCAGCAGCAGCTCCGGGAAGTGGGACCATAGTTCTCTGGAAAAAGGAGACCAGCACCATTTCTTGGTCAGTTATTCCACTGCAGGCTAAATTCCAAATTCTCAAGATTGCTTAAAAGCTATTTAGGCACAAACAAGGCTATTTTAGGGAATTCATGGACTATGAAATCATACTCTGTGCACATCATTGAGACCGTCTTACCTGAGAGCCCCAAACACTGAAAATATGATATGAAAATCTGACCACAAAAACATCATACAATTTATCACAGATCTGACATGTTACACTGAGCCCTTTGCACCACAACAGAGAGCGTTCTGGGCTGGGAAAGGAACTTTCAGAAGTGGAAACAAAGGCAGAAGATGGATCTTCACACACTTCCAAGAAAAAGTCTACAAGCTGCTCCTGGATTCCCAGAGGCTCTTGGGCTCTGCTTTTCCTGACAGCGGCACTTTAAGTGGTTCTGAATTCTGTTACTGTACGTGTAGGAATAGTGATTTTTTTAAACTCTCCTTCCTCAAGCTGAATTTCTGCTCTTTTAACATAGAATTCGTCCTGGGATATAAAGTGGGGTTTATGCTTAAAAACAGTAGCCTGGGATTTTGAAACCTTTGGTTTAGTCTGCAAAATAACAGAATGACTTTTCTGTGCTGGCTCGGATCAGGAAACAGAAAGAAATGCTGGAAAATCTGCTATTGGCCAAGCTAGGATCTTCCCACATCCCTGCGAGTTGAAGAATGCCATCCCTGCTGGTGCTGGGGTCCCATTCCTGGTGGTCTGGACTCTGCCCTGGGATGGGCTGAGTGCCAGCGGTGCCACTACCCGCTGCCTGGTATTTGTGACCCATGATCTCATGGCATGGGTGTGCACTCCCCGCCCCAGGAATGTGCCCTGGGGCTGGCGAGGAGCCAGTGCTTGGCCAGTGCTCACCCACAGCCCAGGGGCTCCACAACTGGTACCAGGGCGCATCCCACCTCCACCTGTCCCACATCCCATTTTGACGGAGGTGGGATAACAATCCCTCTCTGGGGTTGGTGGCTGCTGGGGGCCGTTTGGGTCTTTTCTTTTTATAGGACCTACCAAAATAGCACCAGGCTGCATTTTGGTGGTACAGTCAGATCAGATTCCCTGGTCACACAGCAGGACTGTAAGCAATGGCCTTGACCTGCTGTCAGAGGGCTGGAAAAGTGAGGGGGGCAGTGGGAGGCAGGGTGGCGCAGGAGTCTGGACGGTGATGTTGGAGGTCAGGAGACCCGTCTGCAGCCCTGTGCTGGGCGCTCTGCACCCACCAAGCGACAGCTGAGCTTGTGGTGAGGTCTGGCCACCCCAGTGCAGGCCCCAGCCCCTGCTTATCAGCCAGTGCCCCCTATGCGCTCCAGGAGAGGCACCAGGTTCCTGGCACTGGCAGGGTGCCAGAGGCTCCTCTGCCCGCTCACCTTGGTAGGGCAGTGCTGGCTACAGGGCACCTGCAGCTCCTCCCCAGCTGCTGCTGCGCCATCCAGCCCTGTGTCACGTGATGCAGCACTGTGCCACACCACGCTGTGCCACACATGATGGTATCATGTGCTCTGCCACACCACACCATGCTGCACCATGCCACACTGTGTCACACTGTGCCCCCCTGTGTCACACCACACCGAGCTCCAGTGTCCCCACCACTCTGCATCATGTTCCACCATGTCACACTGTGTCACACTGTGCCCCCCTGTGTCACACCACACCGAGCTCCAGTGTCCCCACCACTCTGCATCATGTTCCACCATGTCACACTGTGCCACTCCGGCCCCAGCCTGGTCAGCGCTGGTCTCTCATGGTGCAGCTGTGCCGTGGGCGTGCGTATCGCACATGGGGGCTGCACCCTGAGACACCTCTTGGTCCCGCAGTCCTCCCCAGCCCTTCCTGCTTTCCAGTATCCACACTGGGGCTGGATGGCTGGGACCTGGCGCTGCCCTCGGCAGGTGGGTGTTAGGGGCGATCCTGCAACTCTTTTGGCGGTGATCAGAGGGCTGTGGACATGATCCTCTGTGTGCTTGAGTTACAGTTCAGGGGGGAGTTTCTGAGAGCAGCCCTGAGAAGGACTTGGAGGTGTTGGTGGATGAGAAGCTTGACGTGACCTTAGAGCACCTTCCAGTACCTAAAGGGCCTTTAAAAACTGGAGAAGGACTTTGGACAAGGGCCTGGAGTGACAAGACAAGGGGGAATCGCTTCCCACTGCTAGAGGGCAGGGTTAGATGGGATCTTGAGAAGAAATTCCTGGCTTTGAAGGTGGTAAGGCCCTGGCACAGGGCCGCTGCCCAGAGAAGCTGTGGCTGCCTCATCCCTGGAAGTGTTTAAGGCCAGGTTGGACAGGACTTGGAGCAGCCTGGGCTAGTGGAAGGTGTCCCTGCCCATGGCAGGGTGGGTAGAACTGGATGAGTTCTAAGGTCCCTTTGAACCCAAACCATTCTGTCATTTCCTGATGACTACGATTCTCCCTGCCATGCAGCTAACCTGTGCCATCCTCTGCCCTGCAGGAATGCCAAGAAGGAAGGGGACCTGCTCACTGCCCAGGCGCGCCTCAAGGATGTGGAGGCTTTGCTTAATTCCAAGGAAGCCGCGCTCTCCACAGCCCTGGGCGAGAAGAGGAATCTGGAGACTGAAGTGCGTGATCTGAGGGGACAGGTGGCCAAGGTGAGCAGTGGCAGCCCTGTCTCCAAATTCCCCAGAGACCCCTCTGCCCCCCCCACCTGGGGGCTGCCGGGTCCCCGCTGTGCCAGGGGGTTGTGGGGCGGATGCAGTTGGGTGGTGGGTCCCCACCCATACTCAATGATGGGGTGTCCAAAGCCCACTGTGATGTTCCTTCTCAATTCCCTGCCAGCTGGAAAGTGCCTTGAACGAAGCCAAGAAGCAACTGCAGGATGAGATGCTGCGCCGCGTGGATGCCGAGAACCGGCTGCAGACGCTGAAGGAAGAGCTTGAATTCCAGAAAAACATCTACAGCGAGGTGAGCTGCAACGTGCCGCCACGGTGCTGGGGTCGCTTGGGAGAACCCCTGCTCCACGCAGTTGTGTCCCTTTCCTGAGGTGACACCATGTCCCCTGACCTGTCCCCAGGAGCTGCGGGAGACCAAGCGCCGCCACGAGACCCGGCTGGTGGAGATCGACAACGGGCGGCAGCGGGAGTTTGAGAGCAAGCTCTCCGAGGCCCTGCAGGAGCTGCGCAGCCAGCACGAAGCCCAGATCAGGCTTTACAAGGAGGAACTGGAGAAGACCTATGGGGCGAAGGTGAGCAGCCCCCCCACGCCACTCTCCTCTCCCCCTGGCCCCACAGAGCACTGGTGGGCAGCGGGTGCCGGGGATGCTGATCTCCCTGTCGTGTCCCCCAGCTGGAGAACGCCAAGCAGTCGGCTGAGAGGAACAGCAACATGGTGGGTGCTGCCCATGAGGAGCTGCAGCAGACCCGCATCCGCATTGACAACCTCTCCTCGGAAGTGAGCCAGCTGCAGAAGCAGGTGAGCAGGGGTCCCTTGGGATGTCTGCCCTGGAGATGGTCCTCTCCTGGGGATGATCCCCTTCTGGGCATGGTCCCGGATGGAGTGGCCACCCTCACCTTCCCTTCCCACAGCTGGCTGCCAAGGAAGCGAAGCTACATGATTTGGAGGATATTCTGGCCAGGGAACGTGAGACCAACCGGCGCCTGCTCTCCGAGAAGGAGCGGGAGATGGCTGAGATGCGGGCACGCATGCAGCAGCAGCTGGATGAGTACCAGGAGCTGCTGGACATCAAGCTGGCTCTGGATATGGAGATCAATGCCTACCGCAAGCTGCTGGAGGGCGAGGAGGAGCGGTGAGCACGAGGCACTGCACCCAGCTCTGGGCTATGCAGGTCCCAGCCCTCATGTCCTCACTGGCTCCATCTCCCCTTCTCCTCCTGCCAGGCTGAGGCTGTCCCCCAGCCCTTCCTCCCACAAAGGTGCATCCCGAAGCCACTTGTCCACCCCAGGCTCCTCCAAGAAGAGGAAGCTGGAGGACAGTGAGAGCCGGACCAGCTTCTCCCACCACGCCCGGACCAGCGGCCGTGTCGGAGTGGAGGAGGTGGACTTGGAGGGCAAGTTTGTCCGTCTCAGGAACAAGTCCAACGAGGTGAGTTTCCTTCAGGGGGATCCGTGGGGTCCCTGAGGTGAAGTTCAGCCCTGCTCCATGGGCAGGAGGTGAATGGGACAAGCTGGGGAGGAACTGGGGTTCTGAGGGTCGCTGCTCTCTCTCTCTCACAGGACCAGGCAATGGGGAACTGGCAGATCAAGCGGCAGAATGGGGATGATCCCCCCATCACCTACCGCTTCCCCCCGAAGTTCACCCTGAAGGCTGGCCAGGTGGTCACGGTGAGTCGCTGTCCAGTGGAGGACCGGCCGAGATCACGAGCCCTGCTGGGCTGCTGGTGATGCAGAGCAGTTGGGGTGTGCTTTTTGCAGTGACAGACTCGTGTTCCCGGGCTCAGGGCTCTGCAGACCTGAGAGGTCACTTTTCCACTGCTTTTCTCCCCAGATCTGGGCCTCGGGAGCTGGAGCGACGCACAGCCCCCCCAGCAACGTGGTGTGGAAAGCCCAGAGCAGCTGGGGCTCCGGGGACAGCCTGCGCACCGCCCTCATCAACTCCAACGGGGAGGTGAGAGCCGATGGCAGGTCTGGGCTGGGGCACGGGGAGTCGGCAGGCACTGAACCCCCCAACTCCCTTCCTGTCCCCCGCAGGAGGTGGCCATGCGGAAACTGGTCCGCACCGTGGTCATCAACGATGATGAGGATGAGGATGATGATGAAATGAGCATCCACCACCGCCATCACCACGTGAGTAGGGCACTGGGGATACCAGTGATCCCAGGGGTCCAGGGGGGATGCGGTTCTGGTCCCAGTCAGGGTGGGAGGCAGCTCAGCATCATGCAGGGTCAGGCATGTGGGAGAAGGTAGCAGGGAGTCTGCTGTGGAAACAACAACTTGAGAGAAGGCAACAGACCTCTGGCACCTGGAGGAGATCACTGCTCACCAAAAAAGGTCTTGAGACCTTGCTGGAAGTTGTCTCCAACCCTGAGCAACCTTGACATGCCATGAAAAGTGTTGGAGGAGCCAGAGGGAGGCTGAGCTGGTACCCCGCATCACCAGGAGGATGGAATGGGTGGAAGTTGATGGATCACACTTCTCAGCAGCAGCTGCTCTGTCCTCTCTGCTTCATGAGGGTGCTGGAACAAATCCAGAGGTGGCTTTGTCCTTCTTCTCAGCCCATCATTCCCCTCGTGGAGATGAAATATGCACCAGGAGGATCAGCAAGCAGAGCAGGCAGCAGGCAGAGGAGCAGCCAGAGAGTAGGCAGCATGCCAGGAACAGAGCTGAAGCCACTTCTCCCAAAGAAACATCCCTGGCTGCAGCCCAGGAGCCCCCATGAGCCCAGCCCACAGGATGTGTGTGTCCTGCACATGAAATGCCCACAGGAACCATGCGTGGAGAGGTGGCAAGAGATCTGCTGGCTGCTGCCCCCGGGGCTCTGCAGGAGCAGGATGGGGAATCCATCATCTGCTTTCTTTTCAGTTCTCTGGATCTGAAGAGCAGTGCGTTCTCAGTGGGTTGAGCTACTGGATTGTCCCACTCTGCTCTGCCCTTGTGAGACCCACCTGCAGTGCAGGGTCCAGTTCTTGGGCCCCCAACAGAAGAAGGATGTGAAGCTGCTGGAGCAAGTCCAGAAGTAGCCATGAAGATGCTCTGAGGGCTGAAGCCTCTCTGCTCTGGAGGCAGCCTGGGAGAGCTGGAGGTGTTCAGCCTGGAGAAGAAAAGACTTCGGGGAGACCTTAGAGCCCCTTCCAGTGCCTAAAGGGGCTCCAAGAGAGCTGGAGAGGGACTTTGGACAAGGCAAAATGGCTTCCCACTGCCAGAGGGCGGGGTTAGATGGGATATTGGGAAGAAATTCTTCTCTATGAGGGTTGTGAGGCTCTGGCACAGGTTGCCCAGAGAAGCTGTGGCTGCCCCATCCCTGCAAGTGTCCAAGGCCAGGTTGGACAAGGCTTGGAGCAACCTGGGCTAGTGGAAGGTGTCCCTGTCCATGGCAGGGGGTGGAATGAGATAAGATGAGCTTTAAGGTCCATTCCAACCCAAAACATTCCATGATTCTGTGATTCTCTTCTACATTGATTATCCCTGGACAGAGGAGCCAAGCTCCTGCAGCCAGTGCTGCCCATTCATCTGAAGGCTGAATCTTTTCCAAGAGCAAGTTTCCCCTTGGACAGACGCCGGCTCACGAGGTGGCAAAGAAGAGGGTGTTTTCAGAGGAGCACAGTTCAGGTGTGCTGAGATCCCGGGGTGCAAGGACAGGGCAGCAGGGCAGGTCGCCCACTGGGATCACACCAGCCCCAGTCAGTTGGGATTAGAAATACAAAAATAACAATTCTGTTTTATTGTTTTTAAACCACACGATGGAGAGGATGGGCAAGTGTGGACCCTCTTCGAGGACTAACGTGAAGAGGTCCCCTGGGGTCACACGATCATCCTCAGCACAGGGGTTCAATGCAGAGGATATTTGGGCAGGGGCTCAAGGTCATTTTGTCTGTCCCCCGTCATGTCTAGGGGAGCTGCAGCGGCTCTGGGGACCCCGGTGAATACAACCTGCGCTCCCGCACGATCGTGTGCGGCACGTGTGGTCAGCCAGCCGACAAGTCGGGCACCCAGAACGCCGGCATCAACACCATGTCCTCAGGCTCCTCCAGCTCCAGCGTGACCGTCACCCGCAGCTACCGCAGCATGGGCGACTCTAGCATGGGCCTCGGGGACAGCCTGGTGACCAGGAACTACCTCCTGGGGAACTCCAGTCCCCGCAGGCAGGTCAGTGCCATTCCCAGACCCCGGGTCCAGGCTGTCCCAGTGCTCTCTGTTCTCAACAGGCATCCCATCCCATCCCATCTCATCCCATCGCATCCCATCCCATCTCATCCCATTCCATCCCATCCCATCCCATCCCATCCCATCCCATCCCATCCCTTCCCGTCCCGTCCCATCCTGTCCTGTCCCATCCCATCCCATTCCAGACTTGGCCCCCTTGGCACCCCAGAGCATCATCCACGCACTCATTCCACGACTGCTAAGTGTTGTTCATGCTGGTAACGTGAACACTTCAACACTTGAACATGTATTTTATATCTATATATTAGATTAATATATACTGTGTTCTATACTAATACTCTCAGTCAATAGTATAACCCTCAAGTATCACCTACCACTAGTTCTCAGATTTCGGAGCTATGAACACCCCAGCCTGGGGGGTTTATTTATTGCACCCCAAGGGCCAGGGTGGAGACGAGCCCTGAGCATACAGTCCAGGGACCGTGGTCACCCAGAGGATCCCACTTGACACTTCACAGCCAGAGCAAACAGTGACACTGGGTTCTTCTTAACCCTCTTCTTTTTCCTTCTCCCTCCCAGGCCCAGGCTGTGCAGAACTGCAGCATCATGTAACCCTGTGGCGCATTCCTGTGGTTCCTGCCCATCTCCAGCTAGATGTTTTTTTTTTTTTCCCAAAGCAAAAGAAAGTCTTTTTTTCCCTTAAAAAAAAAAAAAGATATCAAAACCCGAGTTTGGGGGTTTTTGTTTTCTATAGCAGGAATTTTATATATATATATATTAAAAGTGCTAAAAGATGCTTTTATTTTTTTTTTTTTTTGTAAAAGAAAAATCTATTTCTATATAAAAAAATCCAAACCAAAAAAAAGCTTCTCAGCTTCACAATTTTTTTAAAACTTCAGCCAAAGACAGCGAGGAATCGTGTTTACGGAGCAGCCATGCAGGAGGAGATCATAGCTGAAATGCTCTTTAGATTGTACCTTTTTGCCAAAGCTTTTTACATAGGACTGGGAGAAGTGCAGCCATCCCCACTGGGGCTGCTGTCTTGTCTCGAGTGGAGCACAGTGCCTTTACAACCCTTTTTCTTGGGATCTGAAGCCAAAATTCCCTTTTTTCTTTTCTTTCTTTTTTTTTTTTTGAGTTGTGATTCCCGGTGGTGCTGGCGTGGGGGCTCCTGGCAGCTTGCAGGCAATGCCCATGTCTCTCCATGGCCATTGCCCCCTCCCCAGCCCCCTGACTGCCTGCACTCCCAGCGCTCCACGTACTGTATTCCCCATATTCCCCATCCCAGGCACCTTGTGCCCTTTGGGTTCCCTTTCTTGTTTTTAAGCAGCCAAGTTGTGCCTTAGCCGAGGCGGGAGCCAGGCTGGGAATGCCGCTGGACCCCGCATGGCATCGAGTGGAGATGGAGCAGGGGAAGTGAAAATTCACCAGAGCCGCATCCCGGGACCAGGTGGATTTGGCAGCTGGGGTGATGGACCTCGCTCCTGCAGGCTCGGCACCAGGAGGACCCTCCAGGTCCCTCTCTTTCAGGGCCACTGCATCTAACGGGGTTCACCCCAGTTTTTCTCGACTGTAGTTACTCAGGCTCGTCTCTGGTGGCCGGAGCTCAGGAACCATTTCAAGGATGAGGTGAAGGATGCTCAGTCCAGGCAGGGCTGGTTTGCCAGGAAGGCACCAAGGAAGGTGTTTTGTTTGAGCGAGGGGGATTTTGGGATCTGGCAGGAGCAGCTTCCCCCTCTGCAAAGGTCCATCCAGCTGTTGACAAGAGATTTTGGCTTCTTGCCTAGATTGAGGAATGCCTGCAGCCCCCCCCAGCCTCAAGTGCAGGGGAGGGCAGGATCAGGTCCCAGGACAAGCCCCCCGCTCCAGCGGGATCTGGCGAGGCCATGTATTGTATCCATGCTTGCAAAGCTTCTGTATTACTGCCTGTATCTCCTTCCAAAGTCAAAATACAGCCAAACTCTTCCCACGCTGTGTGCTGTCATCATTGCTGTCCAGGGGGGAATTTGGAGGTGCTGCACAGGGATTCCTGCAGGATCTCTTTTAGCCTCACAGCCAGGGCTGGGGCTCAGCAGGTACTGTGGATTGGGGGGAAGGAGGGTGGCCCCCCACACCCTTACCAGAGGGTGGGATGCTGAGATCTGGGGCAGCCCCAGGAGAGGGACTGGCAGGGAGGACATGGCATTTCCGGTGAGGGCTCAGACCTTCCCTCCCTTGGGGTTTTGGGACCAGATATTTCCCAGGATGGAATAGTCTGGGGAGGGGGCACAACCTGAGCGAGCCCCTGACTGAAGGTTTGCTCCTACCATAGGGATGACCCCCACACTCGGCCAAGGGGATCCCCTGTGCCCCCCAGGCTGTGCCAGGCACGAGCGAGGCGGGAGGCGATGCCGGGGAGAAGGAGAGCCTTAAAGCCGGCACATAATCGGCTTTACCAGGCACAGCGCTGGGGAGCCGCGATGTGAGGGGACGCGGGCGGGCGGCCGGGGCGCAGGCACAGCCAGGTAGGTACCCGGGGTGCCCATCCGGGGGGTACCCCCTGCCCCAGCGCTCAGACACCTGGGTCCCCCTGAGCCACACGGGGCCACATCATCCCAGGTTTGGGTGCAGCCAGGCTGAGGCTCACAAGGGTAGGGGCTGCCAGGGCGTCTCTGGGGCATCGCTGCCACCTCCCAGCTTCAGGTGGGCTTGTGGGGATGCAGCAAGATGCCATGTCCCCTCCCAGGAGAGGGGCACAAGGAGTTCTCAGAGGCGGGTGCTCACAGGTTGGCAGGGGACACACCGGCCCCCTGCCTGTGCCCCGTTGGCCCCCCATCTCTGCCAGCTCAGGCGTGCCTGTGCCACGGTGTTAGGGCAGGCGCCACACAATGCTGTAGCCCATCCCCATCCCCTCCACGGGGTTCCATCCCAGTTCTGAGCCTGGCACTGCCAGGCCGCAAAAGTCATGAGGTTGTGCCCAAAACAGCGGGTTCTGGAATGGCAGGGAGAAGCCCCACGGAGAAGCCGGGACCTCATGCTGCTGCCTGGCTGTGCTTTCAGGATGAGACAAGCCAGGAGACACAGGAACTGCCATGGGGAACTGCCATGGGGAAATGCAACAAGGAAATAATGCCCCGGGTTCTCCCCGTGCCCCCCCACGGGACCTCAGTGTCCCGACACCCTTGGGCTGGGTCACACTGGGGAAGGGCTGAGCTGGAGACCTGTGGGGTCCCTGCACAGACCCTCAGGGACACTGCAGAGCCCCATGGGAATGATACACACACTATGGGAAGTTTACAGAGCCACATGGGGACCATACACACCCCACAGGGACCTCGCACAGCTCCGTGGGGAGCGTGTACAGTCCACAGAGACCTCACACACCCCTATGGGGATCGTGACAGAGCCCATGACAGAGCCCCGTTCCAGCAAAAGCACTGAGTCAATGTGGGGTTTCTCCTGCTCCTCCTGCTGTCCCATAGGGTTGAGCCCTGCCCCGGGTTCTCCCAGTCTGTCAGGAGGCAGATGGGAGCCCAGAGCAGGAGCCATGGCCCGGCCTTGCTCACTTGTGCACTGAGTGTCAGAGTCTCTGCAGAGGTGCCCTGGGGTGCATGGTATGGTGGGAGCACCTGGGTTTGGGTACGCACTGAGGACCACCAGGTTTTTTTGGGGGAAAATCTAGCACAGGAAGCCTTGGAGCAATCACTGGGATGGGGTAGAGCTGGGAGTGACCCCAGTGTCTGGCAACCACCAGTTTACCAGTTTACCAGTTTACCGGTTAACCAGCTGGGACATGGCCAAGCAAGTGCTGGGGGCCCCACCAGCCCCACGCCGGCCCCTCCAGGCCCCTGCGTACCCGGGGGGATTAAGGTCAGGCTGCCCCACTAATCCTAAAGGGGAGTTAAGATTTGAGCTTGTGCCTGCTGCCACCCCCTGAGGCTGCACCCCAAGGTGCTGCATGTTGTGGGACCCCCACAAGGCACCCTGTGGGGACCAGGGAGGGCTCGGGGCCTGTGGCTCAGCTGTGTGGTGGGAGGGGTCCCTACAGCAGGCTCCAGATAAGCCTCCAGTGCCAGCAGGCACGAGGCACAAGCTCCTTACAGCTCCCTGGGAAAGGCTCCGACCTCCCGAACACCACGGGAACCAGGCAGCCACTGGGGGGGCACTTGGCTCTGCTCCCCAGCCCCGGCAGGGCAGGTACCCCCAGCGATGGGCCTGTTCCAGGCTTGCTGCTTTTGGGGTGCTGGTGCTGCACCCCAGCTTGTGCAGAGACTGGCACCTCCCAGTGCCTCGTGTGTGGTTGTGCAGTGGGGACTGGGGGCAAAGTCACTTGTAGGGTCGTGCGGAGAAGGTGGCTGCAGAGGGGAGAAGTGGGGGCTGGGGATCCTGTTTTGGGGCTCAGGGCACCCCACTCTCACACTTCTGGGAAGGGGAAGAGAGCAAGTTCCGAAGGAGAAGTGGGATCTGCTGGCACCAGCAGGGCCAGGCTTCCGGGAAAGGGAAGTTCCAAGGGATGAAGTGTCATCAACCAAAATTTGTGGGTGCTGGGGGGGGGACACACATGAGGCCTGGTGCCACTGCTGTGCCCCAAACCCCCTCCTGGGACACCCCAAAGGCAGGTAGTGCAGGAAGTCAGAGCCAGCAGCACTTGTCTGGGATGGGTGAATGGGAATGGGGTGAGGTAACAGGGATGGGATGTGGATATTGGAGTGCTGGCATGAGGTGCAGAGATGGGGGCGCAGGGATGGGGTGTGGATCTGGGGGTGTTGAGATGGGGATGCAGGGACTTGTTGCCGATAGCAGAGAGCAAAACTGGGGTGAAGGGCTCTAACGTAGTTATGGTGGCACAGGAGTGTGTCAGGAGGGGGGTTGGACGGGACACGTTTGGGGGCAGAGACGTGTCCCTACGCCTCATTGGGATGGGGTGTCAGTGGTGTGTGTGGGGTGGTGAGGG